>APFE030006050.1:207145-252209 GCA_000404065.3 Pinus taeda
TTTTTTTCAGCTTGTTGAATGTATGGTTATGGGAAAGAGCATTTAACTACATGGGAGAAATAAGGAGAAACTGAAAATCGGGGTGGGAAAACAGAATTTTTTACAGATAGATCTTTCTAATGAGGTATTTTGCGTGTCAAACGGAGATCGTATGCCAAAGTTACGACCCTGGGAAGTTGATGTACGAATTTACCCAAAACGGGGCCCATAGTTTGGGGCTTCATCTTCTAGGGTTAGGTTTTTGGATGTTTAGGGTTTTCCATTGTTTCTCAACAATAAATAGGCCTTCGAGCCTCATTGTAATACAGTTCAGAGGCATGTAGCGGCCACATCTCTTTTCAGAAGTAAGCTACCATCACTTGAGCTAGTTTATTTCCATTTCTGTTTGTAAGCATATTTCAATATTCTCCATTAATGAAATGAAGTATTATTTCTGCTGCATCTCTATGTTTATGTTTATTTCTGTACTTTATTGCGATCATGTTTAAATCTGGACCAGTGTTTTCAGAGTGGTATGCTATTTCTTTGTTTTTCTTAGCATGTCCCCAATGAGGTTGGGATATAAGGAGTTAGGGCTTGAACTGGTCAAACATTTGTAAGACCAGCCTCGCAAATCCCGACGACATCTCTTGGCAAATGAAAAGAAAGATGAGGGGGCAGGAGATCTTATCAAAATCTTGCTCGAAGAGGCCCTCGAGCGACAAAGGAACGCGATGATGGAAAACTTTGCCCAGATCCTTCAGCGACTGCCTAGGGGCGACACATCTACTTCCAGCAGCTACTTTGGAAGCACCACACCCTTTAAGGTACAAGTTAATTTTGACATTCCCATATTTGAGAGTGAGATAGATGCAGATGCTGTAGATAAATGGTTGAATCTGCTAGAAGGGTATTTTTCTGTTCATGATTTTTCCGACTTGGAAAAGATTACTTTCACTCTTCTCAAAGCTGTCCCCCATGTCAAGGACTGGTGGGAAACGTAATGCGAGCAGTAGGATGAAAGTACGACCTCACTGTTTTCAGCCTCACCCACTTGGAATTCATTCTGGGCTACCATCAAGGAGCAGTACTACCTTGTTGGAAGCTATGAGGATCATTACATAAGGTGGACCATGCTGCGGTAGGGAAGGGAGCAAGATGTGCGAGAGTTTACCAATATTTTTCATACCCTTCATACAAAGTTGGGTATCAAGGATTCAGAGCAGCATTTGGTGCTCAAATACCGCGGCTGCCTGCACAGGTACATCCAGGACGAAATAGAATTCCTGAACATATCCTCGCTCGACACGACACCAATATGCCGTCGAGATTAAACAAAAGTTTAAACAGAAGAAGCGAGACTTTGGATCTTCAAATTTGAAGCAAGGGAAAGGTGTCATCAAACCGTAGAACAAAGGACAAAGCCAAGGCGGGGCGGCCTAGGAGAATCCACCAAAGCCACAAGCAAAGAATAGCGCCGCTAAGCCGAAAAAGGACACGGGAAAGTGGTGTGAGTTCCATAAGAGCTCCACTCACAACACAAGTGAGTGTCGGACCAAGCAGTCACTGGTGGCCGAGCTAAAGGCTTCAGAATCATATGCATGTTCCGACTTTGAGTCAAAATCTGACAAGGGGAATGGTAAAGGGAAGAAAATTATTGATGTGGAGCCCAACGCCACCATTGCCACCACGAAGATCCAGGAGGAACCTAATGATCTAGAGGAGGAGGAGCGCCTCTTCCACTTCCAAATGTGGGTAAAGGGCTCCCCAGTACAGTTCATTGTCGACAGTGGGAGCCAAAAGAACCTCATTTTGGCAAAGGTCATGAAGTGGATGGGCTACTAACCATAGCACATCCACAACTATACACCATCGGGTGGCTTCATCAAGGACGAGATCTTTGCATGAGCTAGCAGTCTCGCCTTCCATACAACATCAATCCCTTCACGGATGAGGTTTTATGTGACTTTGCTCCCCTTGATGTTTGTGATGTATTATTAGTCTAACCATACTTGTGGAAGCGACATGCCGTGTATGAATCAAGGCCTTTTGCTATTATTATTACTTTGGGCAATAAATTGTACAGGATACTAGAGCTAGCACCACCTATCGCCATCTCTTTTGTTACTGTAAAGAAATGTAGTAAGCTCATTTCCAAAACAGGGAAATTTGTTTTCCTGATGATACATCCTCAAGAGAAGAATAATACAGTGGCCACGACCTCTAGATAGGGCCCCTCCACATGACAACTACAAATGGACAAGGTCGTGGAGGAGTAGGCAGGGGTTCCTCTGCACTGTCAGGGCAAGCACTCCATTTACTTGACCCTAGGTGCGCCGCTGCCTAATGGACCAATCTATCGATGCTCCGTTCTGGAGAATGATGAAATCAAGAGGCAGATTCAGGTGTTGCTATAGAAAGGTCACATCTGATCGAGTTCGTCGTCCTGTGGGAGCTCGATCGTGTTGGTACAGAAGAAGGATGGGACTTGGAGACTCTGTGTTGACTATCGGGCACTGAACAAGATCATTGTTAGGAATAGGTACCCGATCCCATGGATTGATGACCTTCTGGACCAAATAAAGGGGGGAAATATTTTAGCAAGATTTATTTGAGGTTAGGATATCACCAGGTACCAATCGAACTCGCTGATGTGTGGAAGACTGCCTTCAAAGCCAAGGAGGGTCTTTTCGAATGGTTGGTCATGCCTTTCGGATTGATGAATGCTCTTGCAACCTTCATGAGGCTAATGGATGACATCTTGTGGCCATTCACCAGCTCATTTGTAGTGGTATACTTGGATGACATCTTGATCTTCAGCCAAAGTTGGGAAGAGCACCTCCACCACATCCGATAGGTTCTCCAAACATTGCGGCAACACAAGTTATGTGCCAGTTTGGAGAAATGCACTTTTGGCATGACTCAAGTTCAGTATCTGGGATACATTATTGATGAATGGGGGTTGCATGTGGATCCAACCAAGATTTAAGTCATTCAGGATTGGCCATCTCCAACCACTTTGACAGAGCTCCGTAGCTTTCTGGGTCTCACCAACTTCTATCACAGGTTTGTGTTGGGATTTTTTCATATCACTTGGCCCTTGAGTCAAGTCACCAAGGGAGGAGTGAAAGAAAAATTCTTTTTGTCTGAACCTCAATAGAAGGCATTCATAAAGTTGAAACATCACCTCTGCTTGGCACCAATGCTCGCATTACCAGACTTGCAACAACCATTTGAGATCGAGACAGATGCCTTTGACTATGCTATTAGGGCAGTCCTTACTCAACACGGGCATCCAATGGCATGTCACAGTAAGACACTTTCAGACACAGTCCGGAAGTATCCCACTTATGACAAAGAGATGTATTCCATTGTGCAGGCCTGTCGACAATGGAAACATTACATTTTGGGGAAGGAAAGGTCATCCACACAGACCATCAGCCCCTGCAATTCATACAAACCCAAGGGAAGTTGCAAAATGATCACCATCAGAAGTGGTCCACATACCTGCAACAGTTCCATTTGAATATCAAGTAAAATAAGGGCAGCACCAATAATGTTGCAGATTGCCTCATTTGACCACCCATCACGATGTTAACCACCGTGCTTAGCTCTTGTGTGCATGAGACTTTTGATTGGCCACTTCTCTACGAAAGTGACCCAAAATTCGGCTACACATAACAAACACTCTTGGAGGGTCAACATGTTCTAGATTTTCACGTTGAGGATGCCTTGTTATGCCACCTAGGTCAGTTATGTGTTCCTTCAAGCAAGCGTGGCAAGATGATTTGGGAAGCACACTACAGTCGGGCTGCTGGGCATTTCGGGGTTGAGAAAATGGTGGCAATACTGTAGAAGTATTTCTATTGGCTGAATCTCTGACAGGATGTCGGGATGTACATCAGATCCTGCACTGCCTGCATCATTGCCAAATCGACCATCAAGAAGTAAGGCCTCTATACCCCGCTGCCTACCCCTAGTCGACCTTGGGAATCCATCTCCATGGATTACATGTCGGTCCTTCCTTCTACTAAGCATGAAAACGACTATGTTTTTGTGGTCATCGACAGGTTCTCAAAGATGGCCATTATGGCGGCTTGCAAGAAGAATATCACAGTAGAAGCCATTGCTAAACTCTTCTTTGAATGAGTGTGGGTACACTTTGGGATCCCATAGTCTATCATCTCAAATCGGGGCAACAAGTTCCTCAGTACATTTTGGTCTAGTCTCTGGTCGATGCTGGACACCAAACTCACTAAGTCCACAACCTTCCATCCCTAAACTGATGGCCAGACAAAGGTTGTCAACAGGATGATCATACACATTCTACACAAGTACAACTCAAAGCATCCCCGCATATGGTATGAGAGCCTCCCCTATGTTCAACATAGCTATAACCGGGCTCTCCACAACTCGACTGGCCACAACCTTTTCAGGTGGGCTTGGGAATCCAACCACTATGTCCCATTGATGTGGCCATGCCATTTGCAACTACTCAGGCAGATTCAGCTCATGTCCAATCCGAAATAGATAAGGCAAAAAAATTCATTGAGCACATCCAACATATCCGCCAGCAAGTCCACGACATTCTAAAGAAATCAAATGCCAAGTACAAGCAGCAACATGATCAACATCAGGTGCCACACAAGTTTTAGGTGGGCGTTAAAGTCTGGTTGCATTTGCAAAAGGAACGCCTTACCAGAGCCTATCGGAAACTCAGACCACTCCGATATGGTCCTTACTCCATTACCAAGGCTGTGGGATATAATGCATTTGAGATCAATATTCCCCCATTCCTTGGCCTGCACCCAATGTTTAATGTGAACCACTTTCGGCCATACTTTCCACCATTACTAGACACATTTGACATTGCAGAACAACTCACTCCAACAGAGTTAAATCCAGATTGCATGGAACAGGTTGCAACTGATTAGATCATGGACACACAAATCAAGCACACTCGCCAGTAGCAGATCCAACTGTATTGATTTGTCAAAGCAGGCCAACTCCTTCGCCAGGGCAAGTGGCTCACCAGGGACTAAGTTCAGCAGCAGTTTCCTCATCTCATGGAGGAACTCAACACAATGGAGAACATTGCTTCATAAGGGGGGAGGAATGATCCAGGTGGATATTGGTGGCCACCCATAAATTCCACTTGGAACCCTTCTTTCAGTTTTTCATTTTCCTTAATTGTAGCACAATTTAGTATTTTTAGCAGTTTTTTGGGTCCTAAACTTCCAAAGCCATTTTGAGGCCCTATACGACATTTTTTGGGAAAACTGGGAGAAACATGTGTCCATGGACTAATGTTTCTTATACCAAAGTATTATTCCTTGGATATATCTTTCTAACGAGGTATTGTGTGTGTCAAACAGAGATCATATGCCAAAGTTACGACCCCGGGAAGTTGATGTACCAATTTACCAAAAATGGGACCCATAGTTTGGCATTTCATCTTTTAGGGTTAGGTTTTTGGATGTTTAGGGTTTTCCATTGTTTCTAAACAATAAATAGGCCTTCGAGCCTCATTGTAAGACAATTCAGAGGCATGTAGCGGCCACATCTCTTCTCAGAGATAAGCTACCATCACCCGAGCTAGTTTATTTCCATTTCTGTTTGTAAGCATATTTTAGTATCTTCCATTAATGAAATGAAATATTATTTCTGCTGCATCTCTGTGTTTATGTTTATTTCTATACTTAATTGCATTTCTGTTTAAATCTGGATCAAGCCCACTATTATTATTGTTGTTCCCTTACATTATTATTGTTATGTCGGCTCTGATTATATTATGACCCCTTAGACTCCTATATATAGAAAGGAGGTCTTGTCATTTGTATCATCCAAGAATTGTTCATTTTCTAATGTAAAGAAGGTTTCCCCCCTTGAATAAGTTGATTTATAAGTCATTTATCTATCTTTTCTATCTTTATGTGAGCTGGTTTCATAATATTTGGTATCAGATCTTTGGATTCTAGGGTTTTGCTGCTCCAAATAGGTCATCGTGGAATTTTCGCTATAAATTTTTCTCTACGAAGTTTCATAAGCTAAGAAAAAAACCAAGTTGATTTGAAATCATTCTAAACCTTGGGTCTGAAATTAAGATATTCTTTCGCTATATTTTTGGAGATATGATCTGAGGAAGTTAGGGGTTTTGCAAGCTCTAAAATTCGATCTCAAACATGTCATCATGGATTTTTCGCTATAATTTTGTTTCTACTAAGTTTCCAAATCTAAAATTAAAACCCATTTGAGCCAAAATCTTGGTGAAGCTCAGGCTTGAATATCATATCTTGTTTCACTATATTTTCGGAGATATGGTCTCAGAAATTTAGGGTTTTTGCAGGCTCCCGAATTACATCCCAAACAAGTGAACTTGGGAAAATCATCATAACTTTCTCTTTGAGCATCATATTGAAATTTTGTAAGAAGTTAAAGAAAGAGGACATACTATACTTATCTTCGTATCATTTTTAGGTCTAAAGGTAGAAACTATGACACGTGGCACTTCGTACAAGTTCACTCTACTGAAAAAGTATATAATCAGGTCATTTTGGGAGATTGGGCATAACTCTTTCTTGGAGAATCCAATTTCAATCATACTTGTGGAAATGGAAGGAGGACATAGAGGGCTACCATAGGTCACAATTATAGACCTCAGAGATTTGAAATTTCAGAGATACAACATATTCAATATCAAGATGCTAAAAGTAAGAAAAAGAATGACTTGAATGAAGAAAATAGAAACACCTAGTAATCAAAATTAGATGGATGATTTGAAGAATGCGATCAAAGCTAAGATAAATAGTTTTATCTATGCCATGGAAGCTGACATCAATGGTATGAAAGCATATTGGAAGAAAGACATGGAAGGTTTGAAGGAAGGTGGGATAAAGCTACTAGAAGAAAGGCCTCTTAATGGCAAAAAGGTAGTAGAGGAAACTCATGATGAGAACAAAAGTAATGTTAATCATGATTTCATAGAATCTAACGCTCGATTGAAAACCCAACATATTCCAAAGATAGATATGAGGAATTTTGATGTCAAGGATCTCGTAACATGGATACTACAGATGGAGAAATATTTTGATCTACATAATGTGCAAAAAACACAAAAGGTACGTATTGCATATTTATATTTAGGACTAAATCAGTTTGTATGGTATAGAGGGATTTGGTCTCGTAAACAGCTTGCCACCTGGTCAATTTTTATGGAGGTAATAAGAGCACATTATGAGGATACAAACAACAACACCTTCTTTAGCCAATTGATAAATCTCAAACAAAAGGGTTCAATGGCAGAGCACATTGAGGACTTCCAAAAATTGAATATAAGGGTAAATGATATTCCAGAGAAGCAGATGATTGATGTATTCATAATGAATTTAAAGGATAAAATTCAACATGAGATTCGTCTCTGGGAACTTGATTCATTGGAGAAGGCATTTAGGTTGGCAAGAAAAAT
Source organism: Pinus taeda (assembly GCA_000404065.3). Taxonomy (NCBI): domain Eukaryota; kingdom Viridiplantae; phylum Streptophyta; class Pinopsida; order Pinales; family Pinaceae; genus Pinus; species Pinus taeda. Next base: position 214,590 of record APFE030006050.1, read on the forward strand.
GGAAAGCAAAATTATGGCAACAAGGAAGCCTACCACTCACAACTATAAGGATGGAAGTGTTGTTGCTCCTAGCCTTCCACAACCTTCAAGGTGACACCACACCAATTAGAAGAAAAAGGAGAAAATGACCTTTGTTACAGTTGTGATAACAAATACATTAAAGGTCATAAGTGTGTTGAGAAGAAATTATTTTACATTGATTGTGAAGAAGAGGAAGAAAAGGATCAACAAACGTCAAAAGAAGAGGATATACACCAGGAACCAACCCCAAAGATAGAAGAAATGAATATGACCATATCTTGTAATGCATTGGCAAGAATTACCACTCCTCAAACTCTCAAGATAGAAGGAGATATCAAGAAGAAAAAGGATAACCTCACTTTCACACAGAATCGAATGAAACAACAAGCAGATAAACATCACAACAAAAAAAGTTTTGATATAGGCGACTTGGTATTTTTACAAATACAACCATACAAACAAATGTCCCTCAAGCAAGCTATGAAGGATAATAAATTATCACCAAAGCATTATGGTCCTTACAAGGTGCTGCAAAATATTGATACAATGGCATACAAATTGGAGCTTCCTGCATCTTCCTGATTGCCCCCAATTTTCGATGTTTCATGCTTAAATAAGGTTTTAGGTGACAAGATCCCAGCTCAAACAATATTGTTGGAACTCAACGAGGAAGGAAAAATCATATTGGAACCTGAAGCAGTCATAGAAACAAGAACCCGACAACTACGAAATCGATCAATCTTAGAGTATCTCATTGAGTGGAAGAACTTACCCGTTGAAGATTCCACATGGGAGGACGATAATTTTATATAGAAGCATCCAAAACTACTCAAGCATTGAGGACAACACTTTTTGAAGGAGAGCGGCATGATAGGTCCCTATACTACTAGTGTAACCCCTTATTTTTATTAGTGCAACCCCCTTATTATATTTTTGTGCCCATGGAGTCCCCATATTGTTATTATTGTGCCCCATAGAAGCCCACTATTGTTATTGTTGTGCCCTTACATTATTATGGTTATGTTGGCTCTGATTATATTATGACCCCTTAGACTCCTATATATAAAGGAGGTCTTGTCATTTGTATCATCCAAGAATTGTTCATTTGTGTAATGTAAAGAAGGTTGCCCACTCGAAGAGGCTGATTTCTAAGTCATTGATCTATCTTTTCTATCTTTATGTGCGCTGGTTTCAAAACATTACCACTTACCAAAAAATTTCCAGGTTTGGTCTAGAGTGTTTCATGTATTCTCCTTCGTTCTAGATTGTTCTAACTTATGCTTGGGTGCAATGGATCTAAAGATTATTTCACATGAAAAAATCATAAATGAAAATTGATTCTCAACTAAGACACATCAATCTTAGGAATAAAATTAGATTGGTTCTCAACTATGAAACATTATTCCTAGAAATCAAATCCACTATATTAGAAAAAATAGATCTATGATTTATATCTACCTTAGATGAATAATATACCACATATCTATGAATTATATAATTCAATCACAATGCCCAACTAGCAATTGAAAACATGCTTGGTCAACTTCTTATCAGCCATAACAAGAACATACAATAGATCTCATTATCTTGAATGAATATGAGATAAATATTTCATTAGTATAATTTAATATTTATACTAGCATATATAGAAAATAAAGCATAGTGACTTCAAATTAATAAGAAAGTGAAATAACTATGGCCTTGCCTTTTCCATTGCATCCTGATGCATCCATGTGATCTTATTGCTGTAGAGACTTCATCTCCTATGGATCACTAACATGAAGCTTAAGTTCCTCTTTTCACCATGCCTTTGATATCATTAATGTTGGGCCCATATAATACTAGTGATTACCCCATTACTATGGTAGTTGTACCCCTTATTTATATTGTTGTGCCCCTATTGCCCCCATATTGTTATTACTGTGCCCCATAGAATCCCTTTATTGTTATTTTTGTGGCTTTATATTATTATTGTTAGGTCTCCTGGGTTATATTGTGACTCCTTAGACTCCTATATATAGAAAGGAGGTTTTGTCATTTGTATCATCCAACAATTGTTCACTTATGTGATGTAAAGGAGGTTGCCCCCTGGAAGAGGCTGAATTCTAAGGCGTTGATCTATCTTTTCTGTCTTTTCTTGAGCTGGTTTCATAACAATCAACCTCTCTTAACCATGGTTATGATACTATGTTCAAAGCTGGAGCAAGCACAAGGAAATAACATGATTTGGTGGAAAAGGTTTTATGTCATATTCAACACATTGAATTGATCTCATGAGCTCAATTTAAAGTACATGAATTTGATCATTCTATATCTATATTTCATTAACAACTCATTAGTAGATCACAAAAACTTCTCATCAAGAGATAAGGTTTTACAACTCATGAAAATTTGGTCTCAAACTTTGTGATTGTCCAAGGACTCATTGTCTAACACTGTCTTTCAATTAGAAGCCCAATTCTTCTATGCCTTTTGCCTTAACATATGTGATCTTGGTGTTCATGGACTTTTCCTCTCTACTATCAAAACTTATGCCTTCATGCTTGACACTCGGTTTAGATAAAATAGGGCTTAGGATGCATAGTCTTCTATTTTCTATCTCTTGTACACCATACCCCACCTACCTTAACAATTTCAAACCAGTGCTTCTAATATGTTTTTTAAATTTTACCAAAATGATCTTGAGAAAGATTTACTAAAATGATATGGTGGCTTTACCATGCTTTTCTTAGTCATGGTGCGGGTTTCTATAATAGCAATGGAAGGATCTTGCTTGGCTACTTATACATTTGTTTATAGATTTTTGAATGTGTCCTTCTCTACCAACTCTTCATGCAATTGGGTCAACCTTTGAGTGGGCCTTTTCTCTTTTCAACCATCTATGAAATTCTCTACCAACTATTCAAATTGAACCCTACTCTTGTCCAAGTCTTCCATAACCGTGGTGAGGGAATCTGGAGGCACATTAAATCATTCTCGAGTATTGATATCAACTTTATAGAGGTATCAAAGTTCTTTTCATATTTACTGCTCATCAATCATCATACATCTGGACCTTCTCCTTGTTGATGTCCTATAGGTCTTCTAACCTTTCTATTTTTTCTAATACTTATAATGAATATACTTTCTATTTAAATTTCTAGTAGCTATGCCATGGTCAATGACTCAACTGCTTTACTTATTCATAAATAAGGGACTTATATCTTAGTCACTTTACCAACCTAAATCCTTTGCAAAATTTACTTCTATTCTCTCTTCTCCATGCTATTTAGAGATCTTTGTCTTAAATAATGGATACAAAGCCTTTTTTAACAATATTATTTTGAGTATGAACTACCTAATAACACTATTTAAGATTAAAGCTATTTCTGAGTCTTTGAAATAAGCTACACACAAAACCAACTAATAATGTAATAGTAATAAGGCCAATAAAAACCAAATCTTTGTGAATATTTTGTCACTAATAATTCTATTTTTTGTATGACTTCAAAAATTCCATTCTTATTGTAATTATAAGTTACCATGCTTAAATACGCTCTATTCAGATAGACCTAAACTAATTCATCCTAAATGTAAATAACTTAATATATATTTTTCCATAATTACCACTAATAGATATCCATCTTAACCACAGATCTAGCAAGAGTTGAGAGGGATTAAATCTCTTGAAATCTCTTGAGGTGAAAACTTATTTTAAAGTGCAAAATTTGAATAAAATGTTTGCACCTAAAGAATTTGATATATATATATATTATATAATAATATATATAGGAGAGAGAGAGAGAGAGAGAGGAGAGAGAGAGAGAGAGAGAGAAAGACTTGCATTTTTTCATTGTTTATGTTGCATTTACTTGGGCATAAAATAGTGAGATTGCTTAGTGTGTTTAAACTATAAACTATATATTTATATTTCAATTGCTTTATATAATGAATACATAGTTTTTTTGTTTTGTTTTAATTACTTTATTTCCCTATAAAGTTGATAGTTGAGTGTGATAGTGAAATATTTTTATCACTTCTCCTTAATATGGACAACGAGTGAGATTATTAATGTTTTATTATACTTTTTGATTCAGATCTTTTAACTTCAAGGATGCATTCATAATTGCATAAAAAATAGCATATTAACTAAGTAACTTAACACATGAAAAAGAAGTGGAAAACATAAAGCAACCATGAGATAAAAGGCCATTATGGAGTTCACCCAATGTGGGCTACCTCTCCGAGCCCTGCTCAAGGTGGGGAGACCTTCTTTTATTAAGTGGTATCAAAGAAATCAGTTACAAGAAACTTTACAAAAATGAACCTTATACCTCCAATTTGGATGATGACCTGAAAATGAAGAGCTTGGCTGGAGAAACAAACTACACAGATGGATTGTTGGTACGAAAACATGTAACATCGACCATAAATTTGTCAAATTATGATATTGGTATCTCTGGCCCTCTAAGGGAATCTTTTCAACATCTCCAAGATACGCTCGCTCAGGGTTCAACACCTTTGGATTGCTCAGGGTTCCGTGCCAGTACCTCCATCGCTCCTCTGCCGCTTTGCCTGGTTCGAATGGTGTATGAAAGGTTTAAATATTGTAGGGTGGGCGTAGCCACCAACGTGGGCCATTGGCCTGTTGGTGGAAGTGTCGTGTAGGTTGGAGGTGGTGCCTAGTTCGAATCCTATCAACCCATATAAAGTCTGATTGTTGCTAAATATGGCAACATTTTGGTTTGATTAAGATCCACGCTAGTGGTTGTGGTTCCAACGAGGTTGGGCGAGTTCGCCAGGGGTGGCCCGCCTACTAAATTTGTAATATATGTTATATATAATACCATGGGTTGTTGGGGGTGTCAAGGTTGACAAAGTGCCACCCCAAAAAAAATAAAAAAAAAATATATATATATAATATATATATATATATATATAATATAATACATATATATTATTTTATTTAATTTTTATATTTTATTTTTTTCTCAATTTTTTTAAATACAACCATTCGAATTTTCTCACCAGAAAATAAGGGATATTAGACAAATTAAAGAGGCGTCAAATTCACCTGTTTCGACCGTCAGATTCTGTGCACCGAGATTCTGACAATTTGTTGCCTCATTAAGACTGCCACTTGGCCAAGTTTGAACAAAAATTTGACCAACTATAACTTATGCATACAAATTCATATTTGAGTGTCATTCACATCGTTGGAGATTCTGTGCACCAAGATTTTGCCAATTTGTTGCCTCGTTAAGGTTGCCAGTTGGCCAAGTTTGAACAGAAATTTGACCAACTATAACTTAAGCATACAAACTTAGATTTGAGTGTCGTTCACACCATTGGAATTAGGGCAATGAGAAATACGATCTAGTTTTGGTTTCACTTCAATTTGATGACTTTTATTTGAGCTATTTTCAAGGCCACTTCTATTTCTGGATCCTCCTAGATCATCCTCCCCATTAATGAGATTTTGGACCACCAAAAGCTTTAGTAGTCAATTGGAAGGTGAGGGAATTTCTCCCTCACTTTCTCCTTTTCCATCCATCGAGCCTTACTCAGATGCATTCCTTTGAAACCAACACGAAGTTACTCCACATCTCCCCATCGTGAAGTCTTGGTATTCCTGTCAAGAATGATTTCCTTTAGTATCTTGTCCAAGTATTCTAGTACAAAATCATCCACTGTAGGAACTTGTGCAACCTATTCAGTGTCCATGAGCAATGGAGGCTCATAAAGCTTCAAATTTTCAATGTTTACCACTGAGTACATTTGCATGTATGTTGGAAAATCAAGACAAAAAGCATTGTCTCCAATCTTCTCCAATATGGTAAATGGGCCATATCGGATTGGTTGCTTCTTTTTTCCTTCCCATTTAATTCTGGCTTTGCTGATGTGGAGGCACACTTTGTCTCCAACCTAGAATTGGTGATTTACTCGGTGCTTGTAATGTCGAGCTTTGTATTGAGCTTGAATTTTTTCCAACTGCTCCTACACTGCCTGGTGAATCAAATGAATTTGTTGAATTAACTTCCGAACTTTGTCCTTGTTGCCTCGCTTACTGGAATATTCATCTCTCCCAAATACCATGTATCAAGGGATCCTTTGGTAAATAACCAAAGCATGTCTCTAACAATGAGCTCCTGTGTGGATGAATGCACTACTCGATTGTATGCATGTTGTACATAAGGAAACTTCTCGTCCCATGACTTGGGATGCTTGCCACAATAGCCTCAGAGTAAGTGTATCGTTGTGCAGTTGACAGCCTCTGTTTGTCCATCGGTCTGCGGATGAAATGTTGTGATCCTCTTCAACTTGGTGTCCATCATTCTCCACAAACTCATCCAAAAATCTCCAATAAAGCGAGAGTCTTGAACATAGGCAATGGATGTGGGTAGCCCAAAGTGGACCCATACAAATTAGAAGAAGAGATGAGCAGTCTGCTCTGTAGTGACCTGCTTTTTACGAGGCATTCATACACATATTTTTCTAAAAAGATCGTGTTTTGTTGTACAACAATCCCCCATTTGATAAAATCCTTTAGATAACAAATTGGGACCCTTTAGAAAATAATTTGATTTAAATTCATTAAAATCCAAATAAAAAATCCAATAACCATGCTCCATGTAGTTAAATCGCATTTCACAAAGTCTTGTGTGCAACACTTAACGATACCATTTGAAACATCAACAAGTTGTGATATGCACAACATCTAGGAATATTCCTTTTCGGTCAAATCATGTCAGACTTTTCGCATTGTAAAAAAAAAAAAAACATGTTAAACCCTCCTTTACGTATTGCAATATGACGATGGACCTGACAAACGAACTAACATTAATATCAAAACATGTTCACATCCGCCGGATCACAATCTCACAAATCACAAAACTGGCAATCAAACATATTATGTGACATTGCGAATAGCCGATTTGAGAGTTAATATAGACCCACTGACATGTCATTAAATTACATTTCACATATTAAGAATGGTATGTTAACAAGTTTTAATGATCTCCTTCGAAAAGATTGTTTGCAATAGAGTACATTAATGTGAGTTAATCTGAATTTTATGTGGATATCGTTTCAAGTTATGGATATTTATGATTCCGCACCTCAAAACATTCGGTGTATTCTCACCATTACAACTGCATTTAAGTTTTTCAGTCTCATTAATTTGAATAAGGTGTTTATATCTGCATGTCGTTATAGTTCTATTTCTCATCCTTTGCACTATCACTCTCGTCTTCTTTGTGGTGACAAGACTGTAACAGAGACTCGATTACTCAGCTTGATGGTCAAGATGAATAAGGGAAAGGTTACATAGTTCACGGCTGAAGATGTAATGGAATCATCACCTTCATTTTCTGATACAACTTGTCTACCAGAGTGTGGTGCTGGCTCCTGGGAAAATGTTTATGATATATTCGAGAAAGAAATACTGAAGGAAGCGATGACAGATGATATCAATCCTCAAACGCTTCTTATCCCGAGGTTGCATGCTTTGTTTTGCATAAGATAGCAGCTAGGCCAAAATTATTGCCCTACACTGAAATGGTGAAATGGGTTATTGAAAATGTGAACATTGAATACAGTGAATTCATGACTTCAAGGCAAGTGGTCATCGTCTCTTTTAAACAAGAGGATATTAGAAGAATGTATCATTTACCTCAACCACACAAGATTTAGATAAAGTATTTGTCGAGAAATTTGTTGTTGAAAATGAGGAACCCTCTGAAGTTATAAAGCAATGGAGGTCAAATCCTAGCAAGCACAAGATGCATAGAACTAGTATGTATTTGGTAGCCTCTCTTGCCGCTCCTTAGTTATATTACATTGCGGCAATGCTATGTAGATTATTTCTATATGTCGACGCTACCAAATTTTAAGTTGAATGGGTGCCTCTCATTGATGCCACTTCTAATTCTATAATAATGCATCGGGGAACAATTTTGTCAAATAACTTAGCCCACCATATCATAGAATATAGGAAGAACCATTTTGTCACTACAATAACCATTCCTCCATTTTATATGCGTGCCTACATCATGAATGCTGTGTGTTTCATTTTTCCTTTTCCAATTATGGGATGAAAGTGGTCTCCTAAGGATTCCATGCCAATTCATGTATATCATAAAGCCCTTTGGAAATCTCGTTTCAATGAACTTTTCTATCAAATTTTCAGGGGGTTATGCTCCCTGTTCATCAGGCTGTCTTTGACAAGAAAGCCCCAAGGTTATCAGAAGAAGCCAAGGCTAATATTCAACCTGTGGCGAGATGGTTTGGAGAAGAATTATTTACATATATCAGAGTTTTTGGAAGCACCGCTCCACCACATGTACTTCCGTGGTATGTCCCTGCTAAATTATTAGCCAGAGAAATTGCATACCAAACAATTAGCAAGGGTGTAACCAGGTCTCTCAAAGAGTCTAAAAAGCCCCTCTGGCCCACTTTTCTGCTTCGATGTGGTGTTTATTGTTTAAATGACTTCAGACATGCACAGGTTGAAGTTAATCACATTCACAGTTTAAATATTTTTGAGTTTTGAGAAAGACAATATGACCCTATTAAGGTTGCGTATGATTTTACCTTTGCTGTTAAAGTTAAGGTGTTTATTCATGAGGACGATCGTTTTGATGATATTTTTGAAGAAACTGAACAATTTTCACAAGTACAAAATTTAGTTGCCCTCAAACTGAATCCAATTGAATTAATAGAATTTAAGGAGTACAAGAACCAAAGGTTAATGCATGTGCCTTTGAATCTACTTAAAATAATCTTGTAGGAATCTCATGAAGAAATGGTTTCTACTAATGTCTCAGAGAAGGATGAAAATGAAGCATCTAAAGATGCTGAATCACAAAAGGAGTCTGCTATAGAGAAAAATATAGAAGAACCTTCCAACAACAAAAAATACTGAGAAGGGACTTGATCAGGAGCAAATGGAGAAATAATGGGGATAGTTTGAATAGATCATCAATGAACCATAGGGGAGTACGAGTCAAAAACCAAAACATCCCAAGAAATATTCGGAAATATCTCTCACTACTTCAGAAGATATCGAAGTTATTCCTGCTTTTCCTTTTTCAAAGATTGTTTTGAAAGAGGAGGAAATGCCTCCTTTAGATATTTTCTATAGCCCCAAACATCGGGCAGTTATGAAGAGACAAAGGAAAAAGAGAAAAATTGACCATACTGCTATTAACTTGCCAGGCAACGAGCCAATGGACGTTGTATGGAAAGATACACCTATAGATCCATCTGAAAATTTGACCAAATTATCTCAGTTTGCAGGAGCTCATGCTTCTGCAACAATTGACAAAGCATAAGAATTGAGAAATTTGATCAAAGAAAAGGAGGAAAAAAAAGCAACTGGAAGATCAAATCACAAAAGAAAAGGTGAATACACAGGAACAGATTAAATCACAGCTTGAACAAATGTAACAGAGTTTCAAAAGCCTAAGACTTCAAAGGCAAGCAGAATTGAATGCCAAAGATGTTGAAATCGAATAGCTGCGATTTATTGCAAATCAAATGAAGGATTACACAAAAGTTGATGAATTCATCAAAGAAGCTTTAGAAAGTAATGCGTTTCTATCAAAGCAACAATCAATCTTTTGTAAGCAATTAGTATAGATTAGTCCATTGTGCCAAGAAGTTGATGCATTAGTGAGTCAATTCACAAATGCTAAAATCAACTTTGAGGAAATAGATGAGAAGATTTCAAACTTGGTCACGTGGCATGACAATTCAAGGGGAAAAACAACAAAGATGTCAAATATCAAAGAATATCACAAGGACATTCTCTTCACTGATTGGGAAATCCAAATAAAACAAGTTGAAATGGCAATTTCTAGTGCAAGCGAAACATCAAACAATATGATAGGAATTGTTAATGATAATCTTTGGTTTGGAGGGTTCATTCAAAAATGTTCACCAGGTAATCTGCCCAAAATTGAGGATTTACAATCAAGTAAGCACGAAAGTCTTGCAGCAAAAGAACAACAGATTAGATAGTTGTTGTATTTGAATTGGGAAGCTTAATTGTCATACTTGGTAAAACCACATAGTCAATTAATGGCCCTATGATGCTTAACCAATTCTATCATCCATATGGCACTGTCGTTATTAGATACAGTTTATGCAGGACAAGTGAAGATAAGCATTAGGCAACCTCCAGGAGTTTAGGCAATGATAGATATCCACGAGAACTGGAAAAAAATCAGGAGCCAACACCAATAAAGATCATATTTTTGAATTTTAAATCAATTTTAGTTTTGCATTTTTGGCACTGATTCTAAGGAGATTTGTTTCGCTCAGAATTTAGTGCTTAGCTATTTTTGTAATATTTTTTGATATTTAAACCCCTTTCATGTATTTAGAAATGGGCCTAACAATTTTATTTGAGACTCTTTAAAAACATACACTTTTGTACTTTTAAAGGTTTTGTTTAATTTTGAAGATCTAGTCCATGAAGTTTATTTGAGAAAGTTTGCTAAGAATTGCACTTCCATTTTTCTATGATCGATCTTGGAGAAAATGCATGGGTTGCAACTTTATTTTCTATGGATCAATCATCTCGCATTGGGTACTTTTATCATTGCGTAGTGATTATTTATGAATTATTAAGATGTTTCTTCTAGATGTACATTGTTTGTAAATTATGTTTTAATACACCCTCTTATTTCTTCACTTTTGAAATATAGTTGAGCTGTCATCCTCTTTTTTTTTGATAAGCAAAATTCTGTTAGATATTTGATGCGATACATTTTACAGTCAACCATTTCGATTAACTATTTAATCGAAATAATTGTTTTTAGAAAAGTTTTATACTTCTTGTTTGAATTATCTTCATTATCATTCAAGGTAGTCATTTATCTAGATTGCACAAATATTGATTTAAGCTCAGGTAATAGTAATATATATAGATATTTTGATTTTTCTGTTAAAATGCTCTCATCTACCGAATTAGATTTGATAATCAAATGCATACCCCATCCTATCATATATCAGATTGGGAAACTGGCCGCACAACTCCAGTCGGAGCCACCAACCCAAACAGATAATGGACAGTATTCAAGTCCCCAAATGGGTCGTTATCCCCCATGTTTTCGCAGCGAATTTTGAGGCTTCAACAGATCCACAAGGACATACAAATATTCATGACCTCTCTTAGACAAAGACAAATCGTCTACAAAATCTATTGACACACTTTCCCATGGATGACTTGGAACAGGGAGTGGTGTGTAGAGCCCCAATTTTCTATTAGTGGGCTTGCTAACTGAACACAACACACATCCCTTTACATATAAAGTCACAACATTTTTCATGCGAGACCAATAACATAACCTCTACAAATGACACAAAGTTTTCCCTACACCAAAATGACTTGACACAAGAGAGGTATGCACCTCTTTGATTACATGTATTCGTTCATTGGAGGGGATACAAAGTTTTCCAAGGTGATACAACAACTTCCCCTGCAAATGGTAATTATCCACCTGCGATCCATGAGACAACTTTGCATAAATATCCTTAAATCACCATCATCAACATATTGTTCAACATAACTTTCAAAAGATAAAGAGGCATTTTGCAAAACTATAGATGCATAAATAGGAGGGAGAGAAAGCATATCTGCCACTTTATTGTTGGGTGATTGCTGGTGGCCTTCTTGTATTTTATTACCAAGTGAAACTGATGAAGTAATCCCATCCATCTAAAATGACGTGCTTATCGAAGCTTGGTTTGCGAATGGAAGTACTGCAAGGGCTGGTGATCTGTGTGAATGATGGTCTCCTTGCCGATGAAATAGTGCTTCCACTTCTTCATGCTTTGAACCAAGGCATACAACTCCTTGGCGTATGTGGAATAGTTCACAATAGCTTGGGAGAATGTCTCTGAATGGTAATATACATGTTTCCTTTGCTACATCAATACTACTCGCATGTCGTATCCGCTGGCATCGGTCTCGATCTCAAAAGGTTGTTGGAGGTCTGGTAAGGCCAAAACTGGTGCGGTGTTGATTTTATCTTTTATTTTATCAACTCTCTGCTACTTTCCTCCCCATTAAAAGGTTTGCTTCACACTCATCAATGCATGCAAGGGGGATGCAATGATGGGGAAGTTGGAAACAAGCCTTCTCTAGTATTTTATTGCACCCAAAAAGCTATGAACCTCTGTAACATTGGTGGGTTTAGGCCACTTTACAATCACATCAATTTTAGAAGGAACTATTTTCAATTGTCCACCTCCGACAATGTGACCTGAGTAAACCAAAGAGGTCTTCCCAAACTTACATTTATACATTTTGACATAATTTTTTTTTTTTTTTTTGCAAAACATCAAGCAATTTTTTAACATGACACACATGATCATCCCATGCTTGACTGTAAACAAGAATTCCATCAAGATACACAAGTACAAAATCATCAAGAAAAAGCTTGAAAATATCATTCATCAGCCTCATGAATGAGGTCAGAGAATTTCATAGTCCAAATGGCATCACCAGCCATTAAAACAACCCCTGTTTCGTCTTGAATGCAATTTTCCATACATATTGTTCTGCAATCCTGACCTGACAATAACCATTGTGCAAGTCCAGTTTTTTGAAATAGATAACATTTTTCAGTTGATCTAACAAATCACCAATCCGAGGGAGAGGGTACCAATTATTCATCATTATTTGTTGAGTGCTTTGTAATCCATGCACATCCTCCATGTGCCATCCTTTTTCGGCACCAACACGATAGGTGAGCTGCATGGAGAAGAACTTGGTCTTATGACCCCTTGATTCAACAATTCCTATGCCCACTTCTTTATCTCCTCCATCTCGATAGCCAACAACCTGTACATACCAATGTTCGGTAAAGGAAGATCCTGCTGCAAGTGAATCTCATGTTGGATCTCATGCTTTGGAGGCAACCCAATTGGTTCCTAAAAAAGCTCATCATAGTTAGAAACTATTTTATACAGTTCCTTTTTATGAGTGGGATCACAACCTCAGAAAGCTTCAGAAGTCTCGACATCTTTTTCTCTCACAACCATGAGCATGCACCCTTTGCTGGAATTACTCAATCTCTTCATCTAACATGCACTTACAAGTCTAGCACTGGTTTTGGCCCGATGTTCTCTAAAAATGTATTCCACCTCATCTTTCGTGAGATGATACTTGTTTTCATGGCGAAAGAAAATTGCTTTCCTATAATACAAATACATACTCCCCAATAAAATACCACATATATCCAAGGGTATAACATCAAGATCAACCTCATCAACAAGTGTGGATGCAATCACAAATCTAGCTCTACACTTGCTTGGTTACATGTAATTTTGCTTTATCGCACACCCAACCAAGCGAGTATGGTTTCGAATGAGGCTTGTTATCTAATCCTAACTTTTTATCCAAGGATTCTGAAATCAAATTTGATTGTGAGCCTGGATCAAACAAGGTTTCTAGTTTAGTATGTTTCATTACGACTCTGATGTGGAACAATTAAATTATCTTTCATTCATTGACAAAAGGATCATTTAAAGAAATTGTACTTGCTTGTGATTCAGAATTTTCATTAGCATGAAGAGAAAGAGTACCTTGTGTGCCCACTATTGTGATAAATGTCTCATAACTAGAATCATATCCAAGGTTCTGTTGTGCAGTTTCTGTCGTCTTTTTCTTGCCCTTTCCACCAAATCTCTTTGGTTTCAAGTCCAGATGCAATTTCCAACAATGTTCATCATCATGGCCTTACTTCTTGCAATGTGTGCAAGATGGATTCGCTCCTTCTCCTTCTTGGTTGTAACTGCCTTCTTGTCCTTTCCCTTGCCTTTTCCTTTGAACTTGCCATTATGAGATTTAAAAGATGATTTCTCTGGTTTCTCTTCTTTATCATTCTTGCCCCTGCTTTCAAGGTGAATGACCTTCACACTGGCCACATCAATAGTAGTAGGCTCAAATAAACAAAGAATGTATGATGTAACTATGTAAAGCACCAATATACTTTGTTACAATTTCGGGTGAATAAAGTGAAATGCCCAAATTCAATGCTTGTTTTCTAAACTCTTCTGTGAATATCTGTACATTTTGACCCTTTCCTTGCCTTAGATATTGTCATTCCATTAAAGCCTTTTTTCGATAACCCAAAGGATAAAACTGATCTTTTAATGCAGAAACGGACCAAGAAGAAAAGAGATTACCCAAGATTTTGTTGCTTTTCTACAACTTGCTCTCCCGCTAGACAAGAACAGTGAAATTCAGCCAAAGAGATGCTATTTGGATCTTTGCCTCATCTTCTTCAATTTGTTGAATTCGACAATAAACCTCTATCTGTCTAATCCAATTGTTTATTTTCCCTGCATTACGTTCTCCATTATATGTTGGCAAATCAAACTTTACATCTAGCTTAAAAAATGGCTTCATAAATGTATTCCTATGATGCCTATTAGAGTGATGAGAAGAAGAAGAAGAATAACTATCACAAGAGGATGGAGAGGGAGGAGGCTCTTCTCCTCCACCTTTATGATTTACTAATTCATGATCATTTGGATCTTTCTTCTTAGGCTTGATTGTCTTTTCATACTCTGCAAAAAACTTGTCAACTTTCTCTACCATGGTGAAGAAGATCTTGTGATAATTTTGCTTTTCCTTAATTCGAGCTTCCTCATCTGCCATGTTCTGTCTTTGTGGTACACACCCTATTTCAGGATCAAAGGATTTAAGTTTTCCTTCATCTTTGTAGAGATTGTTCCTCGTTAACATTCGCTCATGCTACTCACATGAAGAAGACTTACTATGATACCAAACTTGATCCAAATATTTCAACTTCAAGGATGCATTCATAATTACATATAAAAGAGCATATTAACCAAGTAAATTAACACATGAAAAAGAAGCAAAAATCATAAAGCAACGATGAGATCAAAGACACACAAACGATTTGATTACGGATTTCACCCAATGTGGGCCACATCTCCGGACCCTGCTCAAAGTGGGGAGGCCTTCTTTTATTAAGTGGCATCAAAGAAATTAGTTACAAACAACTTTACAAAAACAACCCGTATGCCTCCAATTCTGAGGATGGCCTGAAAATGGAGAGCTTGGCTGGAGAAACAAACTGCACGGATGGATTCCTAGTGCAAAAACAACAAAATTGAATATAAACTTGTCAAATTCTGACACTGGCACCTCTGGCCCTCTAAGAGAATATTTTAAGCATCTCTAAGATAATACTTACTCAGGGTTCTACACCACTGGACCGCTAAGGGTTCTGCACCCATACCTTTGCCACTCCTTTGTTGCTCTGCTTGTTTGGCGTTTGAAACATTTAAATACTGTAGGGTGGGTGGAGCCACCAACGTGGTCCATTGGTGGTGGTGGCGCATAGCTCAGAGGTGGTGCTTGGTTCGAATCCCATCAACCCATATAAAGTCCGACTATTGTTAAATATGGCAACATTTTGGTTTGATTGAGATCCACGTTGGTGGTTGTGGTTCCAACGGGGTTGGGCGTGTCCTCTAGGAGTGGCCGACCCACTCAATTTGTAATATATGCTATATATAATACTGTGGGTCGTTGGGGGTGGCGGAGTTGGCAACATGCCATCCCAAAGA
The DNA here is from genome assembly GCA_000404065.3 of Pinus taeda. Lineage (NCBI taxonomy): Eukaryota > Viridiplantae > Streptophyta > Pinopsida > Pinales > Pinaceae > Pinus > Pinus taeda. The sequence goes on from APFE030006050.1 coordinate 230,199, forward strand.
CACACACACACACACACACACACACACACACACACACATTTTAATACAACCATTCAAATTATCTTGCCAGAAAATAAGTGATATTAGAAAAATTAAATAGATGACAAATTCGCCTGCTTAGATCACAGGATTTCGTGCGACGAGATTCCGCCAATTTGTTGCCTCGTTAAGGCTGCCACTTGGCTAAGTTTGACGAGAACTTTGACTAGCTATAACCTGAGCATATGAACCCAGATTTGAGTGTTGTTCACATTGTTGGAATCAGGGCAACGAGCACTACGATCTAGTTCCGGTTTCACTTTAACTTGATGACTTTGATTTTTGAGCTATTTACAAGGCCACTTCTTTTCTGGATCCTCCCGGATCACTTTTAGTTAAACTTTAACCAAACAAGTATATTCATTTATGTTTTTTAATTATATATTTTAATTATGATTGATAGTGAGTGAAATATTTTTACCACTTGTCCTTAGTATGGTCACAGAGAGTGAGATTATTGATGTTTACAATACTTTTAATTAAACAAACCAAACACATATATTCCTTTTTGTTTTTTGTTATATATGAGTTTATATATATATATATTTTAATTTTAAATGAGACATGTAACTCCAAATTGAACACGGACATACACATCTCTTTCATACTTGGTTGTAGAAATAGCCTCAGCTCAATTACCATAATTTTAAGCCTTAAATTAACTTACAACATTGTATTTCATAGAAAATAAAATATTTTGAATAAAGCTACACCAACCATTGATATGCCACAACCAAGTAATAAACAATATGTATATTTTTCATAGAAAATATAATATTTTAAATAAAACTACACTCACAAGTGGTATACCACTCAACAAGTAGTAAAAAACTAATGTGATTATATTAATCCTTCCATGCACTTAATCATTAATTTAATATATATGGTTGCTTATTCAAGCCATATGTCAAAAGAGTAGTCTAACGAGGCCACAAATTCACCTAGAAAACAATGGAAATTCAGGTATGATTTTTGCCAAAATCTGGCAAAAATTTTGGGAAATTTGGGTTACAATTGTCAAACTTCAGGATTTTGGATGCCCGACAGGTTTTTGATGGTTCTGAATCCATTTCCATGATACAAAAAGGATTCAAACACACATATGATCAATTTTTTTTGGAAATATAATCACCAAATTCTAGCAAAAAATAACTTTCCAAACAAATTTGTAGCCTTGTAGCCTCTATAGACAACACCAATATCAAATTACATCCATTAAACAAATAAATTGTTTAAACCAAAAGATATGGCCATTCATTAAAACTTAGACAAAAAGATTAATCACGTATGCCACATTAAAGTTCCTCACAATAACGATCTAACGAAGTAACATGACATGCTCAAGAAAAATATGTTCAAGGTATCAATTAATTAAATTATATGAGAAAGGGACTTATAACGAATGAGGAGTGAAATGACATCCTACCATTAACTTTAGTACCACCGAGTAAACAAGATTTAGGCCTTGACATTGATTAATGGATTGTAATTGTTTCTCGATTAATTTAAGGACATGATTGTCTAATTATTATCCAAACATTCTTCATCCCCTATCCCATGCATCAAAACCTAAGAATCAGTCATATGACCTTCGGAAAGATAGAACACACTCCTCTTAGCCTCATCTATGACCTTATAACATGTATGGTGCTTAGAGAACCATAAAGGTTGTACAACCTCGTTGTACTAGCTAGGTAAAAACCATAATGGTACAATAAAGATATATACTAGCATACCCCCGAAACAGGGGAAGGGGATGCCGAAAGGAGAAAAGGAAGATAGAAAATGTGAGAAATATGCAAGGAAAATTATGTTTAATAGTTAATTTGTAATAAGCTAGGGTTTTTGTTTTCTATAAAATAGATAAGCGAGTAAAATTATTTTTTAAATGCACATCACCAAATACTATTACATATGGAATAATAAACAAGGGCAAAGATTTCATGTATATAATTACAATTACAACATAGAAGAATCTAGGATTGTTGTGTCCGTACATGGGGTATTGTAATTGTAAGAGTGACAAAGCATGTAAGTGTGCCTCTTCTTTCTTTCGTAGTGAGACAAAGGCATTATCCTTCATCTTTTCATAGCGTTCAAAGGAGAACGATGGGGCTATTCACATTCCTTCTAGAGTGGTAATGTGTGACATTGTTGTGAAGGTCGAGCCTTGGTGTTCAGTGTTATCGATGTAAATGGTAGCCCTTGTTAAGGTCATTCCTTAAGATTTATGTATAATCAATGCCAAAGTCATCTTAAGGGGGATTTGTTTCTTGATTCTTCGTTGTATGGGTGGTAATGGTACATATTTTGGCTGTGTTTTGTCCCATGGAGGGCCAATGTATTTATCAAATTCCACAACAACATACGATGGTAAATTTGGAGGGCTATGTCCTGGTGCATGTACAATTTGCATGACTACTCCAAGAGCGCCATTGACTAATATTGCTAGGACCCATAAATTACAAGATAACATAACTCGTTAGCCTACACAGAGCAATATCTAGTTTTCCAATTGGTCATCATCTTGTTGGTGTGATTCTGAGCCATTTATGAATTCTACAATACTTCGTGCAATTGGCATATGCAATGATTCAATCATGGATTTGTTATGGTTATAAAAAAGAATGCTTGTTGCAAATAGGTAGATTGAAGTGTCAAATATTTGAGGTTCTTCAATGGAAAAGAATTTGTTAGTTCTTGATTGAAGGAGGTTCCAACAATCTATTGTTGGTGTAGCAATGTGAATGTTTGACAATAGCAGGTGGAAGTGAGCCTGAGTGTCGAGAAGTCCTTATTGTCGAAACGTTGTTTGTAAATTGATTACAGTGGTAAAGTTTGTGCATAAATTTCTCCCTGGAGTTGCATTTGCATAAAGAGGTTTTTCCATTATTGGTGGAAGCTTTCTCAAATCCCCGACAAGAATTATTGAGCAGTTACCAAATGAGCAGTGGTTTGGCTTTAGAAATACCTCACGAAAAAAACTCTCTATCTACATAAATAGTTTAGAGCCTATGGAACTCATCTCATCAATTAGAATGTACTGAATATGTTTCATTTCTTCTTGGAACATTGTAAGGGATTGGCTACTTAAAGTTTTCATGTCTTTGATATGAATCTGAAGCCCTAAATGTACAGTGGTTGCACGTATGTTTAATGTTGCAACACCAATAGGGGCAAGAATAGTATTAGACTATGACCAGTTTTTGTTCTATAAGATAATGCCTCTTTGATACGGCTTATCAAGTAGGATTTTTCGGTGCCTGCTGTTCCTTGTATGATCATCTTTAATGTCTCTTTTGGCTTTGATGCTTGTGAGTGTTGTATGACTATGTACAATGCATGTTGTTGATTTGTAGATAATGTGTTTCTAAAAGGAAATAGGGGATCATGTTCATGTATGAATTCCCCCTTCCTTCGAATGTAGTTGACGAAGTTTGGTGCATCATCAAATGTATCTTCGAATACTTCTAGTTGATCCCATGGGTGGGAAGTGTCGATTCCTCGGAGGCCTAACATGTCAAAAGAACTGAATTGGATAGTCCTTGCAGGGATCAATGTTGATAAATATTGCCATTCATTCATCTCCATATATGATTGTATGTTAATATTGGTAGGTTCTCCTTCATATTTTTGGTCATCAGGAGTGATAATAGGGATGTGATTAACATGCCATGCATGGTAGCCATTTCTTATGCTCTCCCAATTAGCCAAAATATCTTCTTTGGAAAGATATACGTCTTTAGATAAGGAGCGGAATGGTTTATATAAGAGTAGCTCATGTTAGTTTTAGTCTTTGTAGCCTTCCTCCAGTGATCAAAGATGCTCTTACAAAGTGATTTTAAGGTGTCAAGGTCAAATTTTGTCATTTCAGTGAGTCTTCAAGCAAAATTTGGTCACTAGGCATTAGGCCTAGGGTTTGATTTTACCCTTGTCAAAGTTGTCCAAATGACGTTCCATGTCACCATTCAACTGAGTGTACCATCATTCAAAGGGTTGTCATCATCATGTCAAGTTCCACTGGGTCATTTTACACCTTGTTCATGCTTCAGTTGCGCCTAGGCAAGGTTCATTTCCCTCTCTTAGGGTTTTGAAACTAATTTCTCTTGGATGGTCAAATCATTGGAAAAACTTGTATCCTGATGTTCATACACCTTCCCCTATACATAATGTACCTTATTAAACACTTCCCATCACTAAAATCCCCCAAATTCCTCATTTTCGCACAAACCCTAGTTTCTTGCTACAAGTTGGCAATTTTCTAGGCTAGGCCTGTGTTTTGCCTTTTTGGACCCCTTCCCCTCACTAAATTTCTGAGATTCCACTTTCCCCTACTTTCTAACATCCCTCCCCACTTCCCAAGATTTTCTCAAGAATTTAGAAGCCCCCTATCCCCTTCATTTCGCTTGATTTCGGCAAATCCCTTGTCCCACACATCGGGATAGGTTTCACTCAAACGATATTTCTGAGCAATCAAAGATGAATTTGAGAAAAATGAGAGAGGTTTTTATCCAAAACAGACCAAGGAAGAAAAAAATCCTTCACTTTTTACACAGGTGTCATGGTTTTAGAGAAATGTCAAAAATATCGCCTTGGGAGAATTGATACACCTCTGGAGTGACCTTGGGAAAATAAAGGTTTCTCCTAGCTTGGTTGGCCAAATGACTTGATTGATGATTCAGATGATAACTAGACAAAAATATATTTCCAATAAGCTATCATGAGCTCAGTTTGGAGTTGAGGAACACCTTCAAAAGTTGGCTGCAACAGTACTCTGCCTTGAGGCAGCCTCATTTGGCACATTTTGACAAGTCTTGGGATATTTGATTTTTGATAGGGAAAATGAAGTCCAAATTGAAAAATTCTAGTTGGGTTGGAAATTAGACTCAAAGATATTTCCAACGAGATATCCTACACCCAATTTGGACACTGGGAAGGCCTCCAAAAGGCTCCTGCAAAAAGGCGCAACGCACAGAGGGAGCGCGGCGCACTGGGAGAAATTTTCCAGTGTAAATTTACGCTAGCGCAATGCACATGGGAGGCGCGGCGCACAGGGCTAAAAGGTCTGAATTTCATTGAAATTTTCCTCCAAATTGCCAGGTAGGGTCTAAATCTTGGTTGCTCATCAAATTTTGTGAATGTGATGGTGGTTCATGGCCATTTATGAATGCAACAAACTCATAAAATCAACCACAAGAAAACACCAAAAACCATGGTGGCTAGGGTTGTAAAACTGTGGTGTTAGTGCCAAGGTTCTGTTTCACTCCTCTTTTTTCCCTCTCCTACCATTTTTCCCTGTCCTCCCTTTCTCATTTTTCCTATTATCCCTACCCTAAAACACTACCAAACCCTATCCCTTATCCCTCCACTCTTTTGTCAACATAACACCCCAAACCCTACCTTGTCAAAACCCCAAACCATACCTTATCAAAATACCCAAACCCCCTCCATATCCCTAAACAAACTTCTCCCCATAACCCCTATTCCCATCACATTACTCTCGTCCTAATACTCCCTGTTTCATTGTTCCCCTTGGTGAAAGATATCACAAGAGCACCCAGCTTCACAACATCATCAAAGGGCAGCCTAAGTACAGTTCACACAACAATCATGGCATCACAACACTCATCAGAGTATGAGATGGAGAAAAAAAGTGACTCATCCTCGGAAGAGCAGGCTCCCAGGAGACATCACAAGAGTGGCAAACATGTTAGGGATGAGCCCACTACCCTCACTGAATTACAAGCATGCCCTCTTGCCATGTCATGTTTCCAGCACCTAGCATGTTTTGAATTTTGTCAAAGGGTGGCTAATGTTATAGTTCATCATGAGTTGGCCCGTCTTTTTGTGCTTCACCTACATGGAGGTCATTCTATCTTGGCCGGGGTCACCTTCACATTGACACCCGAAACTATCTCAGTGGAAACAGGCATACCAAATATTGGAGAACAGTGGCATAAGAAGAAGAAGGTGGATAGGCAACACTATGAGCCTTACATTAAGGCCAGATTCTTGAGTCAGCTCACAAGAGTCTTTCCATTCAGATATTTGAAAGATGAATATGCTCTGCTCATGAAATTGATCATGAAGTACTTCAGCTGTGAGGGGAGTTCTCTCTCTATATGCCTATCACATTAGGTTGCTCATGCACTTTACCAAGGTGCGGATGATGAACCTCCCATTTTTCATTTGCAGGAACATAGAGAGGATGAACAACTTCATGCAGCATAAGACCCCTCAGCAGCAGCTTAACAGTGTTTATCACTTTGCTCTTATCCGAATTTTGGTGGATCATCAGTTGGGATTGTAGGGCATTTTTTGGGAGGACTTCATCTCCCGTGACCTCTTCAGCACTTCACAGGTACTATCAGAGCTAGAGCATGAGATAGGTGGTCCTTCTCATCAGTATGAGTGCCATGAGACCACGAGTATGCCAATATTCGTGACATATCAGAGAGGCAGTAGGCACTTGTTTGCAGCAGCAAAGCGAGTGTTATCTCCACCCAGGGTGGAAGGGGCCTCGCTTCCGGCATCGATGACACAGGTACAGGACAAGGGCAAGAGGCCCATGCATGATGAGGGGCCATCAGGTGAACAGGAGGCCGACTTCATCCTCATTCAGGATGATGATGCAGATGTGGAGAGTGCCAAACTTAAGATGACCATTCAGGAGCAGAACATGGATATCCAAGACTTGTTGCTCAATTTGGAGAGGGCCAAATGGATCATCAGGTATTTGGAGCAGAGGAGCAAATAACTTGAGGGCTAGCATGAGATCATGGAGTTGCAAAGCATCCGTGAGAATCGACAAGCTGCCCAACAAAGGAGGATCGAGCTCACTACCTTGGAGCAAGAGATTAACAATGACCGTGAGTCTTGGCTTGAGCAGATCAACATCCACCTTGAGAGACTACTGGAGAAGGCCGATAGAGACAAAACCATACTGAGGAGGATGGTTTATCATTACAGGGCACAGAACATGAGAGCGAAGGCTCGGATAAGGAGCTTGAAGGCAAAATTGAGCAAAGCAACAAAGAGGCAAAAGAGGCAAAAAGAGAAAGATCGGCTTTGAATCTTGGCTGAAGCCTCTGTGGCCTAGCATAGTGCCTCTTAGAGAACCTCCAGCCCAAATTTCAAGAAATATGGGGCAATTTTGGTCACATGGCAATTTTTTGGTCACAACATAGGTTTTTTCTCCCTGTGGCGCGGCGCTTAGGATTGGGAGCTCCAAATTGGAAATGGCTTGCATTTTTGGATTCATCATGAAAAATCACGACTACTGGTGGTTGGAAAAGAAATTTGGGCAGGATTTGAGTCTCCAGGAGGCCAAAAACAGCCAAAAAATGACCTCTCTACCTCTATTTTGACACACAAGAAGCAGTCTTGGGAGAATGGATATTTGGAGGGGCAAATGAGCACCAAATTCAGAAATTCAACTTGGGTTGGAAAGTAGACATGCCAGGCTTTCCAACAAGCACACTTGGGCACATTTTGGACTCCTACAGGTGCCTCAAAATAGCCTCCAAAGTGGCACGACGCATATAGAAAGTGGTGTGGCGCATATAGGGAAAAAGACCAAATTCACCTCCATTTCGCGAAATTTCAATTCGCGACTTTATCCAAGTGGGCCCGCTCATCTACAATTCAATTTTTTCGGCAACTAAGGCAAAGTTTAAAGAGTTTGGCTTCTATCGAAGTGGCAAAGGAAGGCAAACGGTCACCCAAAGCCATTTGTCATTTTTGTAACGCTGCACCTGTAGCTAATGGTTGGCTTTCCATCTCCATTTTGTAATGATTCGAGAAACTCCCCAACCCTTGGTCATTCTATCTCCTCATGACATGTTGTATTTATTGTATGCAAACCATTTGCAAAGGGTTGTTTGGCTTGTAATTTCTGGGAGTCTGTGGGAAAGAAACTCTGTTTCTTCATTGTATATTTTGACAGAGGATTAATGAAAGGTATCGGCTCTATTTCACGAGATTCATGTGGTGTGAGTGTAGCAAATGTGTCTCTTATGTTTCATATGTATTTTGTTATGTTTCACAGTTCATTTCATATTCATTTCCAGTGAAAGTTTCTAAGTTAGATAAGGTAGAATCCATTTTTATTGCTCTCCCTGTGGGAAAATTTCATGTTTAGTGTTCTTCTTTTGTTGAAAAGCATTCATGTTGTCCATGCCATTTTCACCCTCCTAAGCAATCTCTCCATTCCGCGTTATTTCAAACTAAATTGCTAGACTTTCCGCCTATCTTGCCTCACGAAGTAATCTGTGTCTTTGTATTAAATTCTCTGCTCATTGCTGTCCTTGGGTCCCATACCATCCCAGAAACTCAATCATTCATAAAAAAATGCTTCTTGTATCCATAATTACTTACTAGCCTAAGATCAATATTTCACTGTAAGTCATCTCAGGCCATTTCATTGACTTATTCATTGAGCGTGACACGGAGAGAGCCCTCTCGTGTTCTGGTAGGGCTAGCTACCAGACTGAGTGTGGTTTGTGGTTACCCTAAATTTTGCCTTCCTTCAGCCTAAGGTAGATTTAGGTGCTAACAGGGCCATCAAGATGTCCTCTCTGTAAATCCTAGGAAGAGGCTATCCCCACCTTTTCTTGGATTTCTCTTTCTCTAAATTTGTCTAGACTGCTACTCTTGGTCCTCTTTTTCTAAGATCCAAGTCGCATTTTGATATTCAATATATTTTATATGTTTGGCACAATTTATACTTGGGCTTCCTTCAATCCAAACACACCTTTAAATCTCTTTGGATCGCTCTCCCTAAATGTGTATGTTGGAAAATTTGGCTTTGAATCTAAGAAATTTGTAACCTTCAATGATCAATCATGGTCCTCCAAATCTGTAGCTTTAAAATCCCTTTCCCTTTGTTTGGAAGTCAACCATGTTCCCACTGATCCGTCCCTTGATTCCTTTTAAGAAGATTGGGTTAAGTCCCTCTCTCTAGCTCTAACCCTTATCACTCTTACTCCCTCTAAGCCTAAAAATCCTTATTGGAATTTGTGGTTCTCCCATCTGGAAATGGAAATATGGAGGATGTCATAGGGAAAATGGACCTTACACTTTGATGGGCCCTTCTAAAAGAAACCTAGGGGTGGCAGGAGGGGGAAGGATTATGATCAATCTTGATGAAACAGTCAAAGCCAAGTTTTCATGGAGATTAGGGAGAAGATTGAATAACCAAGCATAAATGTATAGCATCTTGTAGGTATTTACATTGCAAAGGACAAAGGGGTGAAAGAATTGATCATATTAGTGGACTCCCTAATAATGATCCAATATCTAACTACTGATAAGTCCCCAAAAGACAATTCTCTTATCATAATTCTCCAAAGAATCAAAAGTTTGATGACAATGTTCCACATTGTGGACTCGTGTCGTATTCTTAAGATCCAATAATTCAGAGGTAGATGAGTTGGAAAAGGTGGCTTGCTCAATGAAAGAAACTATGTTAAGGATAAATGAGCTCGGATCCAATTGTTTGATTCCCTAAGAATCAGGGTTTATCTTATATGGCTTTGAGTAATCTCCCTTGGAATTATGTCATGATTATTTGCTATCTTTTCAATTCCCTCTCCCTAACTAATCTTATCACCCGCATTAATACCATATCAAACTATTATGGATTATTCCTTCTTTATCTGTATAAGAGGTTTCTTGTTGGTGTGCCCTCTATCCATTATGTGTCCTTTATTGGCAGCATTCGACATTCCAGCTTTGTATTTCTTGGATCGCATACTAGAAACATCATTTTTTTTTTTGCTTAAGCATTGGAAATATTCTCTAGGAAGTGTAATGATAATGAAGTTGGAACGAAGGAGAGGGAAATTTATGGCTGTGATAATGAAATATGTGTGTGATGATATAAATAGAAGTTCTAAATTCGCAAGGAGTCTCTCCTCTTGGGCATTCATTCTTGTGCTCCCTCTTCTGAGAGTGTTTTCTCCCTAAGGTTTGGATCTTTAGGTCTTGGTTAGTCCTCAATTCTCAATTGTAGCGTCAAGGCATCTTCTTTGGTGGCAGCTCTGGTAGAGTTCTAGTTTTGTCTCTAGTTTCTCTTTTGGTCTGTACCAGAGTGGGAAAGGCACTCCAGTTCATGGGAATACTAATGCTCAAGGCTTTCAAGTTCGGAGGTAAATTTAGATCCAGGGTGGTTAGGTAACTCTTCTCTCAGACTGTTGCATTTCTACCACAAAAAAGGTACCTTTACCTTTGTTATCTCTAGCTTTGTTAGTTGTCAAATTTTGGGAAAAATTTTCAACACCTAGGACTTTGACTTCAATATTGAACATTGGTTTGAAATTGGGAATGTGAGAAAACTCCATAAGGTTCAATCTACAAAGTGGATTTCTAAATTTAGTAATTACACCAGTCTAGTCTATGTTTCCCCTTTAATCTTCACGGTAAATTGTTTCCCTTCGCTACTTTTAATTAGGGAAATTAATATCAGAGTCTTAACTCAGTTGTCTCCTCCCTTCCTCTAGAGTCTAGATGCCTTCATTAATAGAACAATGAACAAATCCTATGGTTTTGAGACCTATTCGGATGAAACTCCATGCTTGCACTGTTTGTCCTCCCATGATGCACTCCGCCAAACTGATTACGAGTTGCAAGTAAAATCTTGCCAAATTTCCCATTCCCATATTGAGCTTGCAAAAAAATTGTTATCCCTTCAATTTTAGTTTTCTCATCTGTTGGATGAGGTTGATGCTTTGAGGAACATGGTAATGGATCTGAAGGTGACTAGGGATGCTCAAGTGGACTTGGCCAATCATCAGGGAGTTGTTGTGAAGCGCGAGATCAATTTAAATCAGCCAGCTAATGACATTCACTGATATATCTTGTTAGCTCATAAATGGGATTTTTGTTTCTATGCACGAGGTGGAAAGGGAGTTATTTCTATGTTTTGACAATCCTGGTCATATTGTTATCAATCCATAGTAACTATGTTGTCATGCCAAGTGTAAAATGTCGATCCATTAATATTTTTTTGTTAATAGGAAGTTAAGTCTAGTGATGTCTTGGATATCCAAATAAATCTAAACTTTGAAAATATATCTCTTAGTTTTTTTGTTGAGAATAGGCGTGGATTTAATTTATCTATACTTATTTTTGTTTAAAAAAAAATTTAATAAATAAAAAGCAAAATCATTAGTTAATAAATTATACCACCCAAAAAGTTTTTATGAAAAAAAAATAAAGTAATCTCAAGCCAGATAATATGAATAAAAAAAAAAAGGAATCTCAACAAATAATTTACATGGAGTAAAAAAAAAAATGCATACTCAATACTTTTAAATAAAATAAAATAAAAAATAATATATTATAAAAAAAATTATAAAAATAATTTATAAGAAAATAAAAAATAAAAGATAAAATAAATAATCTCACACACAAGTAAATTAAACGCTCCCGTCATGAATTTGACTTGCAACCATGGTGAATTTACCCATTTCAACATGTGAGCCTAGTCCAACACATGAAAGGTGACCTACATGTGACCAAACGTGACAAGGCTCTTAGATTAATTTAATGTTCAAAATGTCCTGACGAAGGGATGAATGATAATAAAAAAGAAGGATAACCAGCCGATGATGAGCCGTTCAAGTTTGGTAATGCAAATTCAAAATAAAACATTTAAATGATGTTTTCTGCCACACATTAATTCAAAACCATAGAGACGAAAAAAAAAACAGCTAATTGAATTTCAATAATTAAAATTTATACTTAACCAAAGTCAAAATAATCAAATTCACTTGTTAAAATAGTCAATTATATATGGTTTGCTAATTTTATAATGTTGCAATGTGACATTGATAAATTACAATATAATATAATGTAATTATATTGCGATAAATTTTGATTATGGTTAACCATTTAAATAATAGAAATAAGAATTGACTTGTTTGATTTTATTAAATAATGTAATTGATTATGTTTTACTATTAATCAATAATAATAGACAATTATGTTTGACTTAAATGAAGAGTGTTGATTGTTAACATAATCAACAAGTATAGTTGAACATAGTCAACTATATTAGTAAATGTGATCGACTAATTTTATAATGTCACAATGCGATGTTGGATAAATTGCAGTGTAATGTAATATTATAACAATGATTGTCACATTGCAACAATGTTTGTCACATTGCAACAATGTTTGTCACTATGCCACGTTAGATAGATTTATGTCTCATTCCAACTTCACATTTGATTATGAATATTGATTAATAATATTAATAGGGGATTATGTTTGACCGGAGTTGAAGATTATCATCACCTATTTAAACATTTATTATAAAGGTTGACTCTCTTTGACTATGTTTGAATAATGTGGTTGACTATGTTTGACTATTATATTCGTCAATAATAATAGGTGATTATATTTGACGGAAATAAAAGAGTGTTAATTGTCAAACGTATTCAAGCATAGTTAATCACATTAATAAATATACTTAACTAATTTTGTAATGTCACATTGCGACATAGGATAAATCTCAATATAATATAACATTAAGAAAATGATTATCATATTGTAACATTGGATAGATTTTCACAACATTACAACACTTAATATTATTATTATTATTATTATTATTATTAACCATTTTAATATTAATATTGATATTATTAAACTTTAAATCATATTATCATTACAATTAAACTTTTTCCTTTTATATTTTGTTTATTATTTTCTTCCATTCTTATTTTGAATTTCTTTGAAGCTTCATATTCTTATTATTCTATTTTTTAATCTATTCTAATAATACCATTATTATTAATAATAATACCTATATTAATATAAGTAAAACCTAAACAAACTCTTTATGCAATAATACAGTGATGTTGGTTGGTAGCTTTGACCCCGAGGAGATGGAAGCCATGACGGTGCTCTCAGACTTTGCAAAGGATGCGTATGAAAGAAAACTTGAGAAGCAATTGACATCAGTGACCCAAACCCTGATAAAACACCATTTCGGAGAAGAAATACTGGACACGTTGTTCGAGAGTTCGGAAAATAATGGGCAGGAGATTGCGCGGTCTTCGGCCCTCCCTCTTCGAGCTGCAATGAAGTTTAATATTGCAAATCCCACCACGGGATGCCAGAAGAAGCTGGAGATCGATGTTGATCAAAAACTGTTTCCATGCTCCTCCCCGCGGCAGTTCGGACCCTTCGCTTGGGCTCCATCCATTGCTACAGTCTTTGGTAGCCGGGGTTTTCTGGGCAAGAAGGGCACTCTTGCTGTTACTCAAAGATTTGAGGCCATAGCTGCGGGAGATGTTTCTTACCTGTTGTTGGGGGCGTCACGAACTGGTGATGCCACCGTGGGGAAACACGAATGCCTTTTCCCTCTGTATGCAAAATGCCAAAGCATGGAGGATTCGCGGCAAGTGTTTACTGAAATGCCTCACCGAGACTTGGCCTCATGGAGGGGCATGATCTCAAGCTATGCACAAAATGGATTCTGTTGGTTTCTCCTTCAGCTTGTTGCTGACTATGGCAGACATTCTGAAGACTCGCATGCCAGTGCCAGTGGCCCAGATTTTTTTTCTCCCAGAACAGAGACCTGGGACGCATTCCAAGCGTGGGCATCCCTCGCCCTTCTCCAAAAAAGCAATGAGGAAGGGGCTTGTACGACGCAAAGGTCCATTCGGCCCCTCCACAAATCAGCGTGCCTTTCCTTAGCAGAGGATCAAGGCTGGAGAGATAGCTACCATATGCAGAAGCCTTTTCTTCCCCCACCACCTCCAGTTCATCAGGAGACAGAAATCCCAAAAGATTCAGGCATTGTTTTGCGCCAGAAAGCTTTCGAAAAATTCTCTGCGCCCTTTCAGATACAAATCTCACAGATATTAGGCAAGACCATTCTACAATGGGTCTACCCTTCAAATCTGGTGCAGGATCTCAAGGTAGAACTAGAGCGTCGAGTCGGGATTCCCTCTGCCCTGCAGAGACTTCTCTTTCAAGGTAAACAACTCGATGATCCTCTCCCCCTCTCTTCTTACAGCATAAAAAATAATAGCTCTTTAGTGTCTTCCCTTCGCTTGAGAGGCAGAGCTGCAGGTCAATCTTCTTCTGCTCCTCCCTTCTCCTACAAAGCAGCAGTACGCCCTGAGATTCCCTGCTCTCCTGAGGCCCCCAAACCCAAGCCTTTCCTAGTTGACAAATTAGAGGAGGTTCCCTCTGTTGAGCTCTCACCCGGGCCTTGCAGATAACCCTCAAAAATTTGCTGAAAGGGCAATCATCTGCAGATTCAATGGGCTATGGCCACGCTCCAAGGACCTCTATGACTGGATCTATGACAACTGGACTCATCATTGCAAGGTCAGCTTCTGCTCAAAAGGTTATTTTATAGTTCTGTTTGACAATCCTAAGCATTATGAACAGGCCTTAGAAGAAGGTCCCTGGTTTATGGGTACAGCAGGACTCTTCTTAACTCCATGGTTCCCAGATTTCGACCCAGCTTCTGCAGTCATCACCAAAGCGCCTGTCTGGATCAGACTTCCAAATTTACCAGCTCACTTGTGGGATTTCGCAGTCTATAAGTGTATAGGCAACACCTTGGGCAGTTTTTTAATGGGAGATTATATGCGGGAACAACAAGGTCTCTACACATATGCCAGAATATGTGTGGAGCTAGATCTTAGCAAGGGTCTGCCAGATCAAATCAATCTCAAGATCAATGATTTTGTTTGGACCCAGAACCTGGACTACGAGAACACTGCCTTCGATTGCTGCCATTGTCACCTAACGGGGCACCTGCAGAATTCTTTCCCATCGCTCCCTGCAAAAGCGAAAAAGGGCAACATTGCAAAGTCCAAACCCAAACAATGGGCCCCTTGTCCTCCACCACCAGCAGTAAGCTCTGACTCCTCAAGCTCGGAAGACGAGGAAAGCGATGCAGAACCGGACTAGGCCCCTCAATCGATGGATCCGCCCACTGACACTCCTGTGCCCACCACTGTCTCAGCAGTCTCCCAGAAACGCATCCATGAGGCCTCCTCTTCTGAATCAGATAAGGAGATCCCCGTGTTGGAAAATTCCAGTCTTCAAGTTGTTCTAGCTCATTCTCCCCAGGATGGCTGGACAAAAGTCAATAAAAAGAAAAGGAAAAAACATCGTGTTGAGAATTTTGCCCCTGTGGGGTAAAAGTCAGTTCTTGTTCTCAAGTCATCTGTTGTAGCTCCTTGTATGGTTCATTCCTTTTCCGGGACCGAGGTTGATAGTTTCATCATTTTCGGTCAGCCAGTTTCTTGCCTCTCTTGACTGTACTATATATTTTACTCAATAGAAATAGTTTAATTTTACAGAGAAAAAAAATATAAGTAAAACCTATATTTATTTTGTACCTTTATTAATATCATTTATCTTTATTTGCCTTCCATTTTTATAATATAAATTACATTTACTAATAATTTACCTTTGTTATTTATTACTTCCTATTTTATTATGTTATATTTTTATATTTATTTTATTTTATTGGTGTATTTTTATATTATTACATATTATATTAAAAATTATTATTATAATTATTTTGGTTTTTTTAATGCTTATTTATTTATTTATTATCTATGTCTCTCTCTTATTTATATCGTGAGCCTTGATCGGATTTCTCATTTTTCTATCCTTATGATGAGTCACACTGGTTGGCTCAAAACGTCGATTCTAAATCTTTAGTGTGATGGATCCGGAAATGTTTAAGAAAAATGATTCACATCACAGAAGTCTTATCTCTAAAATGTTGATAGTCATTGACCATGGTTGACTATGGTTTTCCATATTCACCCTTTTACATACCACTAACTATGTTTTGACTATGAATGTTTAACAAATGTTTGATTATGGTTGACCACAATTGACTATAGTTGTCCATATTCACCATATTTAAACATCCCTAACTGTGTTTTGACTATGGTTAGCAATGGTTTAACTATGGCTAACAATTGTACATTATTATTATAAATTTCAACCCTCGGACCATCATCATATAATACCTAACCACTCAAAAGATTCGACTTCTAAAATTCTAAATAAATATTATTAATTTTTTTTTTATCAATAATAATAATAAAAATTAATATTAAATAATATATTTATAAGTATTATATTAGTTTATAAAATTTTGATTTAATTCTTTTATATAAAAATCTTTATCCAAAAACCATAATTTGAAATTTAAACTGAAATAAAAAATATTTTTTTAAGCCTCCAAATGCGAATAAGCATTAAATGATTTCAGGAAAAAGTTTAAATTCACATTAAAGTTCACATGGGTTAATAGAATTTTCATGGAAAAAATTTCAAACATGATCCCAACAATACGATAACATGTCGTACTTAAACAAATTTGCAAAAATGATTCATGCATCTTTTTGGTAACATGATTCAGGGTTGGTTACATCTTCCTAATTTCATCTACTTTAGAAGAATTTAGCATTATATAATTTATTTGTTTTCTATATTAGAAAAAACAAAATAATTGATATAAAATATTTTTAAATTATATTTTAAAACTAAAAACGATTTCAATTAACAATCCCTAAATATCAATATGTCATTTAATTATGGTTAAAAAAAGTTAAATCATGTCCTATCTTATAATACTTAGCATTTAACATTTTTTTGGTTTATTATAAGTTTTAATTTTAAGTTAACAATTTTATTAGTAAGATTAGTCATGGGAGTGTTAGGGTGGTTCATAGACACTGAGTAGCCGTTACATCCACGGGAAAATACAGTTAGATCAATCCGAAGGGATTTACCCACCGGCTAGTTTAGCAAGGCCTAGCCCTAAGGGCGTCAAGGAGATTTGACCTCGTGACCTCCCGATAAACAAGGTACTTAACAACAGGAACTCAACCAACTAAACTATCCTTTAGAATTTTTATTCTATTATTATTATAAAAGTATATTCAATATATTTATAAATATTTAAATAAAATATATATATAAGTAGATAAAATAATTAATCAATTTTTGAGATTATATTTATATTGCAAAGAGAGATGTCTCTTCTATGGTAGATATGTCTAACGTAATTAACATTTAACGAAGTCAAATACATATAATAAAAATACCAAAAAAAATAAATATAATAAAATATAAAAGCATGGTATTGAAGACCCTATATTAACCCTTATCATGTAGAACTACTAATTTAAAAAGAAAATTAAACCAACATAATACTAATGAAAAATCTTTATTAAATAAACTAAAAAATTATATATATAATATATATATATATATATATAAATTTAAATTTAAGATTTTATCTTTTCATAAATAATATATGAAGTTATTTATTATAACTTCAAACTTTGCTATATGATTAATATAGTCATTCTAAGAAGTCACAACTAATGGCATCTTGTTACATGAAATATAATTGTATAAATAATGTTGACTTTACTATAATTTATAAAATGTACTTTAAAAATTAGTTGTAAGGTTATGGGGCATTTCATTAAATTATTTTTTTTTAACTCAATTGTTATCTGTTGTAAGGTTATGGGGCATTTCATTAAATTATTATTTTTTTAACTCAATTGTTATCTGAAACAACTGGATCATCAAAGGAATGATGGAGAATTTTAATTAAAAAAAGGGTTTCATAAGAACACGAGCAGAAATGTGGTTGTTAAGGGATGATATTACGTCATAATCCCCTTCTTACTTTGACTTCAGGATTAATTACTTTAATTAAATAATCCAACAAATAGCATTTTCTTAGAACGTACGTTATGGTCGAAAAGCACGTTATGGATAATATTTAACTATTCTTATGGGATTTTATTTTGAACCAGCAAAGTAGTTGGATTTTTTTTGGAATTTAAAAATTGCTATCTCATTTTACTCTTAGGAGCATGGTCTTAAGAATTTCGAAAGAATTGAACCTGTGACTTTTTAATAGTAAAGGTGCTTTAACGATGAGGACTTAACTAACTGGGCTAACCCTCATAGCTAATTTTCTTTAACCTTTTTAAGAAGGTAACAGATTGTTTTAGATTTTGTATAATTGTAGTTGTGTCTGAAAAATATTAAGGGAGGTATTCCAAGATCGTTAGGGTTTTGTTGACTTAGAAGGTTAAGAGGGTTGGTAGTGATATACCTTTTGAAATTGAGATCTAATATGGGTTTACATTGAGCATTTTAGGAGAAAGTGTTTTTCATCTTTAACCATTTTTAGTGTCACAAGGCTTACACGTTCATTCATCCTATGGTGTTTTGGAAATTGTAAAATGCGCAATTTCACTATGAAGTTTATGAGAATTTGTTCTTAACAACATTATTGATTTTTTTCTTTACAATAATCGAAACAAAGAGATATTTTTTATATTCTAGATTAGGGTTGATTTTTTTTCTTTATAATAATCGAAACAAAGAGATATTTTGTATATTCTAGATTAGGGTTGATTACCTCATAGTGTCTTAATTTTATATGTATTTTGCAGAACTATCTCTTCTTTTATTCCCCAATGATTTAGCCAAGACCAACCATCTTTATGCGATCCTCACTTGAGTTGAAGATGGTTTTGGTTGAATTTTGAATCAATTTTTAAAATCCTCGTCTTCCATGTTGTTTAACTTGTTCGTATACATTAGGTACAAAGTCATAGTTGTGTTTTCGATGGACAAAAACTCACTTCTATGAGGAGGATAGGATAGGGTTTATTATCTTTACTTTTAAGATTATGAGTTATAAAAATTATTTTAGATCTTCTCTATCTTTCTCCATGATTATCTAGAAATAGTGCACCTCAAAACTTCTTATACATATAAAATAATAGGAGTGACGAGAGTCTCAAAGAGAAATTTTTTCTTATCCCACATCCACACGTTTGTTGATTTACAATTATTTTCATGCCCAAGTAAGCTTTCTACGCTCCATTCATCTTTTTTTTAATGTTATAGTTTTAATTGAGCTTGTGATGAATATTGATTTTGAGATATTTGTATGAAGATGTTTCCTCCAAGTTGCCATATATGACATTATTATAAGTGATCTTTTACATTTAATTATCATAACTTTATTTTGTCAATGTTAATAGTCATACCCTTACTAGAGCAAAAATCCATGAGGATTCTTAATTAGTTGCCAATATCAAAGGGATTCCTTGCCATAAGAACAATATCAATGATATAAAGAAGAAGAATGATGATTACACTAATGAGAAATGGGCACTACAAGGAAAAGGCCTTCTAGCGGAGGTTTTTGAAAAGCTCCTATAAAAATAGCCCAAAAATACATTGTAGAAAAGGTCACTATCGGAAGTGGGTGGGCGAAAGTTTTAGTGGACGTTTTTTGGAGAGTGCATCTAAAATCTACAAACGCATCAGTGCTTTATTATCCATACACGCACAGATGTTGCATATAACATGGTGCACTGTAGAAAAAATATTTTTATAAAAATAAACACGATGCACTAAATAACACAACGCATTGGTGCTTTCATAGCCAACATCACCAATGTCCTTCATATAGTAAAACGTCTCAGTGCATGCTTGTAAGGAGCACCACTGTAATTTTAAATTTCAGAAAAATGCGGTGCTCTTTTCCAACTACGCCCAAGTGTGGTAAAAGCACAGTACCAACATGGTACCTATGTATAAATGCCTTGGGGCATCTCAAGAAATGCACAACACTACTTTTTAATTTAAAAAAAGTGGGATGCTCTTGGACAGACCCTGCACTAGTGTAATTAGAGAAACTCACCAAAGGATGGTTAAATAAAAAAGTCCTCCCTATCGTAATTTCTCATTTTTACCATCTACAGTGCGAGAGATATCTAAAGCATCGATGCCACTCTTGCTAGATGCAAGAACCCTAGAATTGGTGCTTCTCTTGCTCACCATCCTTCTGTACTATGCTCACTAGCCGAGTTTCCCATTTTTCCAAACTATGCTAGAATTTATTTTTCTCCATTACGTGTCCACAATGCCTCCCCGATGACCAAATGTCCAGGTAATGTCTATGTTTCTTTGTAATTTAATTTTTTTGTGGATTAGAATTCTAAATTAGGTTAAATGAGGCAATGTTTTTGAAAAAATAAAATGCCATGCAGTGCGCTCGATATGTTCAACTTGCATCGATAGAGGTGCGCCTTGTAAATTTATAGGGTGCATTGCATTTCGGTGCATGAACATATTGCATTGTTGTTGTTGTAGTGTGTTTCATAAATTAAAATGCAATGGGAAAGATGCAACAAATTGTACGTTGCTGTGTCACTCCCAGTGCGTTTATATTTACCAAATGTACCACAAAAATAATATTAAAAAATATAGCTATAGCTCGGTGTGTTCGATAACTTGAATGTACCACACCGGTGTGAAATAGTTATCCGTGTGCACCAATGCACAAGTATGTCACATCACATTTACAAGTTAAATTTGTGAACCAACAACAGTGCATCATACTTATGTGCGGACTGATACCAGTGTGGTTATAGTTGAAAGTGCATCGACACTAGTGCATGACTATGTTTTGAGCGCACTAATGACTTTTTTTTTTTTATAATTGGAAGTTTTGTTTCCATATTTATAAATACATGTTTCATTTAATAAAAAATTGTGTTTTATGTATGAGGCTGGTGTATTTTATATGTCAATCATGTAGCAGATATGTCAGCAGAGGGAGCACCACTAGGAGTAGGACCAATAGGTGTACCTATACAAGATGGTTCAAACAAGGCAGACAAGAGAGAGGGAGAGGGATTTATACCCTCACCCTATCACTGCAAATCCTAGCTTCATGGGCTTGTACAAGGTGTGTTTTCACGATATGATGTCTCTTATGTGGCATGTCATCGGAGCTAATAAGGTACTAATAATGATGAGGGATGTAATCCAACATCATGCAGCAACAAATACATTAGATGAGGGTGGTGATGATCATGATCAGGGTGATGAGGTTGGTGATCATGATTCTTCTAGTCGTACCACCCAATCGAATCATGGTTGTCAAGGTGTAGGTGATCCATCTGGCAATACACCTCCTTAGTCGCTTCATGACGAAATGTCATAGCTAGAGAATGTGCCTCATGTTTCTCCTCACAAAGTAGACCAACCACCTCCTTGACCTCTGGGTTCGTTAGACTGCAATGAGCGCATAGATGTAGTCGACCATCCATCATCTTCTACTCATGGAAACCAGCCATCTCCTCCTCCACCTTAGCTGAGTTCGATAGACGTTGATCATGCACCAATAATTGACCATCCATTGTCTTCTACTGCATATTAGGCTAGCACTACATCCGTTTTATCAAATATTTGATTGCACTTATTTGACTTGTTTGCATATATAGATGGTGCATTTTTTTTGCTCATGTTTATGTACTTAACTTATATGTTGGTGTTGATGTGTATATTGTTAGGTCATGTTTGATATGTTCATTTAATGTGCTTGTAGAAAGATGTGTATGTGATAGGCGTTATTTGACATGAGATTTATATTAATTTGAGGATTTTTGTGGTGATGATGTTAGATTACAATGTTTGTGTTTTGTTAAATGTGATCACGATGATGATGCCTTATAAGATTATTAGATTTGTGTGCTAGCTAATGACATTTATATGTGCTAGAGGTGTATATAATTAGATCATGGTAGTGAATTTGAATGTGTATCTTATATGATGTTTATGATTGTTAGATGGTTATCATCATGATGTTTATTTTTATGAAATAATATTTATAGATTGTGTATTGGTGAACTTATATCAAACTTTTATATATGAAATTGCATGCAAAACGACTTACTTTAAAAAAACTGCAACGATGTTTTTATAAATTACAAAGTTTAGTATGGTTGAAACTATGACTGTAAAATTATGATAAATATTTCTCCATTGCTTAGATAGTTCATTTATATTCAATCTAACTTAATTAGTAAAATATTTCAATACTGACAAGGAAAAAATAATTAAAGGTAAAATCATTTAGTTAGTTTTTAATAAAAC
>APFE030006050.1:265556-281673 GCA_000404065.3 Pinus taeda
CAATAATTTTTCTATTTTGGTTTTATTTTTATGAATTTTAGTTTTTAAACTACAACCACTTTAATGAAAATAAATGAAAAATAAATTACAATCACTTAGAAATTTTGGGTTTTTAAGATTAATAATCAATTTGGGGAATTAGAAAAAATTACTAAAATCCCGATAATTCATGATTTGGCTGAAAAATGAAAAATGTTAGTAATAACTAACTAATGATTAATATTTGAAAAAATTGTGTTATTGAACTCATTTATTTACAAAATTTGCAATATTGTACATTTTATGCATTTTTAACCCAGGCTAGATAAATTTTGAGACTTCAAAGGAGTACCATTTTCAAACTAATGGTCCAAATGAAGCGAAACAAGCGTCGATGAGAAGCTTATAAAAAATCGATTTTAACAAAGCAATCAAAACAAGAATGCAAAGAAAATGAAAATTTAACAAAAGCGTATGATAATTGACTAAATAAAAATCCTAAAAGGTGTTTAGCCAAAATTTTATAAAAAGGGTCCCCATTATTGATGTGTTCACTTCAAAAATTGGGGGGGGGGTGTGCTTTTACCACAACGATGGCGACACACGGGAGAAGAACCAGTTATCTCTATTTGATATGAGTGAGATTTTCCTAAAATTAAAGTAAAAATAATTAAAGAAGAGAGAATTATGCTTGAAATACTTGACTAGGTTCATTAGCCTGAATAAAAGCAAGAATAATTTAACTGTAAATTTTTTTTAAATTCCTCATAAATTAAAATATTTCAAAACTCTATATCAGTCCTTAATTAGTTGTAGAGATAAAGCAGGGGTCACTTTACAGCTTAGTTTTAAAATATACTCATTTGTCACAGGTAGAGCCATTGCTGCCAGCAAACGTCTATAGTCTCGACAGGGTTACCTTTTAATCATCAATAATTCAGAATCCCATCTCTTTAAGAATTATTGACTTAGAGATAAATCCATTTATATATGTATTATTTTTTATTTTCTATTTTTTTAATTTTTTGTTATAAATCTTAAAATCCATTGTCCTGGTTTGGTGGTCAGATAGTTGACAATGCCATTCATTGGTTATAATTGGACTGAACAAGCTGGCTCGTGATGAGACCCCTTGTCTTATAATTGTTTGCAATCATAAGCCATTACCTTGGTTTGTTTAGCAGTGTTGGTAATGTCAACCTATTTTTCCCCTATGATCATGGTAAGCAGGCTCATGATGAGATCTCTTATCTTTTAAGTTTAAATATATTTCTGGATTACTCTAGAAAAATAATAATTTTTGGGACAGGGAAAATCATTGACTCCTTAAGAGTTAAGAATGACAATTTCATAGTTAAAGGTACCTTGCTGTAAAGTGTCTTTACTTGGTTGGAAATAAATTTTCTTGACTGATAATAGAATTTTGAAAGATCTTAATAAAATATTGAAATCTCAAAATGATTACAATTTTGATGAAAAAGAAATTTATCCAGATTTTATGATACTTTGCCAACTTCTCTTGATTGGTAGTTTCTTCCTTAAGTATGTCTACTTTTATAATAAGAAAATCAAACTTCACTAAGAGATTTAAGAAAAAGTTAATAGGTGACTATTAACAATTTTTCTCCATGTATGTTGACCATTGTTAGGTAACAAATAGGCCTTCTATATAAATCATGGCAAAGTCACCAAAATCAAAATTGAAAACCAAAAGAAAAGAATTCTTATGCTAAAGTGAGAAAAGAAATCAACAAACAAAACAAAAATGAAGAAATTTTAAAAGTGGAAAGGAAAATCCAAGTTTCAAAAAATAAAGTCAAACAAGAATGTTTATACCAATGTCTTAACAATATGAAGAAAAAGAAAATAATCGTGTAATCAATCATTCTCATGCCGAGATTTGGGAAAATCATACCTTGTAGGGTTGTGAGTGTTTTAGGCTTTTTGGATAGCAACGACAATAAAATTCAGCCACAATGAAAACCTTCTGTCTAATATTAATCTTCTTGTTTCAAAACATCATCTTAATCATTTTCTAATAAAATGAATGCTTAAAGAAACAAACTAAAGGTTCAGAAACTTCCTGGTGTAGTTGTTTCAATGAAGATTATCACTGCTTATTGAAATAAAGCTAGGAGAAAAGTATAGGACTTCAAAAATATGATCTGGTAGAAGATTGAAAGCGTTTATGAAGAGATGCAAAACAGATTTTTATATCAGCATAATTTAAAAATAAACATGAAAGTAAATTAACGAAATGGAAATTAATGAAAGTGGGTACGTGAATCTTACCATTGGAAAATTTCTTTCGATCTTACCTGAAAGGTATTAGTTTCTCCAAACTAGCTGAGTTCTTATTTTAATTAAAATTAAAAACATGAAGAAGTCAAACTAACCAAAATCCTATAACCCAAAATCACTATTTATTTTATTTATACTAAATCAAGTAGTAAAATGTAAAGATGGAATGCTTAGTGTTCAAGGGAATTGAAATGAAAACAAATGCATCAGAAATAAGAATGAGAATTTGTAGTAATGATTGTTTCTCAAAATATTATAAGTTTCATATAAATTCCATGATTTTATAAATTGTTCAGAATCAAGACCAAATCCAAGATGATAAAATTTAAATATGAAGATAAAAAGGTCTTGAATTCCATATTTAATTATGGAATTATATATTTAAAACTGAAATATATGAGAAATTGAAATGATTTGAATTTACTGGAAATTTGTCATCAATTGTTTTTTTACCATAGTGATTACCCAAGCTTGCTTTTAAAATAACACATCGCTGTATTGGATGATTCGCATAACATGTTTCTTCACCATGCTTGAAGTTTAATTTGCAAGACTTCACCTTTGTTGCTGTGCCATATATCGATTAAATGTTAATGGCTCAAAGGCATGCATTGGAAGCTATTGTATCGGAGATTGCAATAACAAATTGCCGATAAGAACATGTGCAATGAAATGAAGCAATCGCATCATTAAAGAAATATTATATCGGGGATCGGAAAATATTTACATTGTGCTTCCCACATCGCAGATTCAGGGAGGTGATGTGAGCATAAATAAAAATGCAATTGTGATATCGGCGATTGGCAAACTTTTGGTACCCAATGTAACACAATATGATTCTTGCGATGCATCGGGGATCGGAAAATATTTACATTGTGCTTCCCACATCGCAGATTCAGGGAGGTGATGTGAGCATAAATAAAAATGCAATTGTGATATCGGCGATTGGCAAACTTTTGGTACCCAATGTAACACAATATGATTCTTGCGATGCCGATATATGATGAATGACGTGGCTAATCGGCGATTGGAAATCAGTGTGATCAACAATCGGCGCGATCGACAATCTTAAGCACATGATATAACAATTTTTGATACACTAATATGTGATGAAGAGTGAACCCGATAATTTTATGATGAAAATTTAATAACATATCGGATCCAAGACATCGGTCCTTTAAAATTATGCCCTTACTTTTATTATGATTGAATGGACGCGATATTTTATAAACTTGATTTGAATTTCATATCGGATCCAGAATTATGTGGTCATCGCAATATCGGTAAAGTCGTTTATCGGAGATCAACGATTCATGATGATGGAAGTATATTCAATCGCAAACCTCCGATATGCAAAATGTTATATGACATATGAGCGAGTTAATACATCGGAGATATTTTATTAAACAATTTGTTATCAAAAAAGCTAAAAGTTATTTCTGATGAAATATTTCAATACAAATGGTTGTGAAGTGGATGATGTAATATCGGAATGAAATTATTGACCAAGATGAGCGGGATGGTAGTATTGCGAATATTTTCATTGAAGTATCAACAATATGAAAATCAAGTTGAATCTTATGATATTTCTTGAAATTTCAATTGGGTTTTTTGATGGTTGAAAGCAAAGTTAAAAATGCTCAAATTCGAATGAATCACAAATAAAATTTCCTTGAACCTGTTGCAAATTTGAAATGAGTTTGCTGCTTACTTCAAATTTTGAAAACAAATGAAAACCTGCAACTAAAACAGAACAAAAATAAAAAATACACTAAGGAAAAGATAAACTAATAATAAATGAAAATGAACTTGTAAATGCATACCTGGAAGGAATTTGTCTATAGATTTTACCTTATGAATCTTTAAATTCTTCCTTCGATTTATCAAAATTTCGACTTTGTTCAAAATCATCTCGTCATTTATTCTAAATCTAAGTGTGCAATCAGCCTAAATGAAATTTGTTTATTCATGTTCAGGAAATATAAAATTTACCAAAAATAAATAAGAAAATAGTCTTCCCTTTTGAATTGAAACAACAATTTATTACCTCTGCTTATTCTGAATAACTTGAGAAGAATATGTATTGTTATAGTGACTGTTCAATAAAGTCTTTAGTAAATGAATATGATGCGTATTGCAACTAAAGGTTAAAATGGGATAAAGCCACTAATTGTAAAAAAAATATCAAAAGATTCAAATATGTGCACACAACAGAATGGACATCCTTAGCAAATTTCGAGGAAGATAATATGAACTTCATATGATTACCGCAAAAGGTTAGACTGACTAATAATGATTGAATTAGAATTAAGTTTATCATAGACAGTCATACATTTCATGGGATAATGAGATTATGAAGATTTTATATCCTCAAAAGCTTTATCATATAAATTTCAAAAGAAAATCTTAAAAGGAAATCTCGAAATGAAGAAAAGTGGCTTTGAGGCAATCAATGCCAAGTGTAACCTTAACTGAATTTAATCAAGACATTATTCAAAATAGGCAGAGTAGAGTTATTGTTGTAAGAAATTTCAAAAGGAAAGCAAGAATTAAAACTTTCTGTAAGGAGAAAATGTTTCAGTGAACAAGCATGAGAAGGCTGATTGCTTTGTTTTATTTTTTTAATCTACAAAACTGTTAAAAACAAATTAACTATACAAAACAAACAAACTAAATTAATTCTACTCCTATTCTAACCATATACATGAAAATGACTAGGTATAGTCATATTTCTAGTGTAGCCATTTTTTCATTTTAATTGTTGCATGTATGTACAGTTTAAATATTAGTAATAAAAATACAAATCTAATTAAACTAAGAAAATTAAATATGAAATCAGAATATATAGCTATTGTTAGAAGCTTACTTAAAATCTCATTTTCTTGAAATTTCATTCCAATTGAATACGAATTGGATCATAGAAATTTGGATGGATTTTTATTAAGGATTGGGAAATGTTCAAAAGAAGAGATGAAAGGCCAAATTGTGGATATGAGTTTTCAAATTCAGAGGTCTGGAAAAAATTGTTAGTGTTATGTACAAATATTAAATTATTGACAGTCTTCCGTGAAGGGAAACTTTCCAAATATCTTTCAAATGAATTAATGAAAAATGGATGGAAATATTTCAAATGAGATGGAAAATTATTAATTAAATTGAATTGCTGGCCAGATTGTAAAAATACATTCTCTTGTTGATATCGCCTTTGAGAAGATAGAAGTTTTTGATAAGAAATGAACATCATTTGACATTGGCATGTTAACAACTTTTGATGTTCATGGTTATAACATGAAACTTCAATTTCCCAATAAGGCAATTTATCAATTGAGCGTTTGATAATAAAGTGCTCAATATGGTAGCGTAAAGTGTTAAAATTTTGAAAAATAAAATCAAAAAATAAATCTAAATTTAAACAAAATAAGTGAGGAAACAAAAATAAAATGAAATCACTATTGTTACAACTAATGTTACAACACAATTGGGATTGTTTTGAAATGATTTCTTGTTCACAAGGATTGAACAAGAATTATATGTTCATTAATGGTAAAAGAATGATCAACAACTGTTTCTCTATCTTGATACTTATTGGTAATTCATTTAGATCATCATCTTTATTTTATGCAAAATCATTAATACCAAGAGGGGAAAAATTACCATCATTAAAAATATGAGGATAAAGGGAAAAATGTGAATCTGAAATAATGCAATTAAAAATGTCTCGGTTTGAGAACTCTCTTATATTATAATGGTTGTAAATTTCAGATTCTAAATGATTTCTTTGTGCGTTCATGCTTTCTTGAAGAATGTTGTTTTGCTGCTTTGATTTCGGCATTTACTCATCATGGAAAAATTTAGAAATTTGTACAGCAGCTTGTATGTTATTATTTACTTTGATTTCTGTTTATACTTGTTGATTTCCAATCTGATTTTCTGAATCCACCTTAGAGAAGCTTTCAAATTTCAAGGCGGCTCTTTCTCCAAAATTGTTGTTGTTGTCTTCTTGTATTTGATAAGAAATATTTTCCAAGCTTTGTGAAACCACTTCATCACAATTTATTTGCACATCCATATTGGAATTTTCATTTATGTTAGAAGGGGATGAAACGGAACTTGAACTAATTTGATATGGATTGGGAATGGGAGGAAGAGAACAAATATATTCAAACCAATCTAGTGATTCTTCTTCCGTAGGTTTATCTTCAACTTTAAATCTTAGATAATTCAAGTGAAATCGAATATTAAAATCATTAACAGACTCATTTTCAAATCTTCGCAGATATTCAATTTCTTTACATACCTGTTCATAATCATAGTCGTCAAATTTAGAAATGAGAATTGTAACAAATGTATCCTTGAGGCAACTGGAAGAGTTCTACGCCAGTTTCTAGCTTTTTCCGCAAATGTGAGAGTAAAAATTCTGCATAAAATGCCTTCATCAATTCCTTGAAAATCATAATTTAAAATTTTTTGAATAAATTGACAGACATGGTTAAAAACAGAAGAATTTCTCTTACCATTGAACTTTACTTGAGACAAGAGTCTTATCACTTCGGGTTGAGTACTGGAAGATGCACGTCCATGGATACAACTCCAAATTGGAAGTTTAAGAGGAGCCATCGTGATTACACAAAATGTTAAAATTGAAAAGACTCCAATAGACAAAAAGTCTCCGGCCATCCTTCTAGCGCCATAATTGTTGATGCCTCGAAAATCGCTGCAACAACAATGGGGGATAACAACCCGGTCCGGACCTTAAAGCAACTCCTTTTTCGTTTGGTGTGGTGGCTCCGACTAGTTTAACTAGGTCCAGTTACCTTCTCCCTATTGCTATTGGTTTATGATGTATCTTTAACTACCAATACACAAGGATATCAAATCACTTCTTCTTGCTGATCAGGCAAGAGAATGATCCTTAAGCTGATTTGAGTTCAGCCAAGCCACAACTAAAATTTTGCCTCTTTGAGAAGAGGGATTAAAAGAGTATAGAAATTACTCTAAATGCAAGCTTATTCTAAGATGCAAGCAAAAGAAACTAATCTAAATCCTGTCTTAATTAGGCAGATATAGATCTAACCCAACTAAGAGCAAGATAATTAAAATATTGGGATTTAAACATGTCTTGTTTATAATGAATATCAAGTTAATGAAGTAGTTCAATTAAATGATATTATGGATACCAAAACACATCCTATTGAGACCTATTAACTGAAATAATAAACCAACAACATTCTAGGAAGTAGTTCACAAAAATGATATTGATTACAATCAATAAATCCAATAATTAAACAATAATATGCAGAAAAGTCATAAAAATACTATTTAATAAATCAGTTTTATAAGATAGATTTCTGAGCAAGTAGTTACTCAGAAATCAGAGTTTAATCCATAAGAACAAAGATACATAATAACAACATTGAGACAAATTACCCATATTGACAAGAGTGCACAAACATGAATAAAACGACACATTCTTGTTACCATAAAAATGAAACTGATATTTGAAATAGTAGTATTAAAAATACCAATTTATTGCATCCATTTCTCTGACCTTGGTCTCTAACAGTCATTTACATTGTTTGAACTTTTGCCTTCAAAACTAGAGCCACAATAGTGCAAACTCTGCCCCTCATACATGATTCAAGATACAAAGGAAAAATCCTCAATAATCCCCAGATCTGAGATTTTCTCTCCTCTCTCCTACAACTCTAAATTCCTATTACAGTATTGCTTTTAGAAGTCTAGAATTGCAGAGGAGAGCAGCCCCCCATTACATTCTGCAATCTATTATTTATACTATTTGCAAAGGAAGTTTGGAGAGGAGAGTTTGTTGAAGAGAAATCTGCCCAATCCAATTTTATTTGCTCAAAATTCCAATCTTTAATTGCTGAAGCATTTTCATTGATTGAAATCATTTTCTCCATATCTCTTTTACTGTTTTCCTGCAAAAAGAAATCAAAATAAATTTAAAATGCAATAATAAAATCAAAATGGCATTGTTGGCATAAAATCCAATCAAATTCTATTTAAATGAATAATTGAAAATAAAATTTAAACTTTCTCTTGATGCCTGGAATGATTTAATTGGCCAAAGATATTATTGACGAATGGATCTGCAAATAGAAGAGGCTTGGACAAATGAAAATGCAGAAAATAACTCAGAAAATTGATTTTGTTTTAGAAATTTGGAGCTTGATCTTCTGTCTGATTTTCGACTTAATAAATGACCAAATCTGTTAGTGAAACATCCTCAAAAATGTTCTCCTCGATTTTATCTTTCCAATGAGCCGTCCCGGGCCTCATTTCGCCAAGTAAAACTCAATTTATGAGCTTCCAAAGTTGATAGAGCAAATCTGACATAAATCTGGAAATTCTGTTGTTGGGCTAAAAATCAGAATTTTAATTAAAAATCTAATCCTAATTTAGAATTCTAATTTAATTATTAACCATAAACTAAACTAATTATTAATTAACATTAACCTAACTAACTAATATATAATTAATTATGTACAAACTATATAATATTAATCTAAATAATAATTATATTTAATTTAATTAATTATATGTTACATATAAATTAATTATTTAAATATTTAAACTAATATTAAATTAGTTACCTTAGTTTACTCATATGATAATATATTCACATAAACCTTTAAAGTAACGACTCATATGGTAATGTAAACCATTTCAAAGAAAATCGAATTAATACATGAGACCGAAATGAATGTTTGATTTATTGCATCGGCGGTTGGGGTATGGAGGTGTTGGGGATCGGGAATCGGCATCGGGGGTATGGTAGGTATCGGAGTTGTTTAAAATATGTCCCGATCAAAATTTCTGGTCTGATCCCTCGATGCGATACTCTATATATATATATTATTATATATATTTATTATATATGTATATTTTTTATTTATATATAATTTTATGTTTTAAATTTTGGATTTAATTAAATTAATTTATATTTAATATATTAATAATTTAAAATTTTAATATTAAACAACAATTTTTCTATTTTGGTTTTATTTTTATAAATTTTAGTTTTTAAACTACAACCATTTTAATGAAAATAAATGAAAAATAAACTACAGCCACTTTGAAATTTTGGGTTTTCAAGATTAATAATCAATTTGAGAAATTAGAGCAAATTATTAAAATCCCAATAATTCATGATTTGGCTGAAAAATGAAAAATGATAGTAATAACTAACTAGGGGTTAATATTTGAAAAAATTGGGTTATTGAGCTAATTTATTTACAAAATGTGCAATATTGTACATTTTATGCATTTTTAACCCAGGCTAGATAAATAACGAGACTTCAAAGGAGTACCATTTTCAAACCAGTGGCCCAAATGAGGTGAAACAAGCGTCAATGGGAAGCTTATAAAAAATCGATTTTAGCAAAGCAATCAAAACAAGAATCCAAAGAAAATGAAAATTTAACAAAAGCGTATGATAATTGACTAAATAAAAATCCTAAAAGGTGTTTAGCCAAAATTTTATAGAAAGGGTCCCCATTATTGATGTGTTCACACAAAATGGGGGGGGGGGGGAGGTGTGTTTTTACCACAACACCAGGAGAGGGGAGGATTTTCCCTAGTTCCTTAATGTCCCCCATGGGGTTGCAGTTGAGAGTCAACTTGCATACACTCATTGATATGTCGAGTCTCATGCAGTCCATCCATCATATTTTCAGGTATGTGGTGGATAGCAAAAGATTTCTTCTTTTGCTATAGAGGAGGTTAGGTGCCTCTCGTTATTAGTCACCACAATTTTACACTTTAGTAGGGATGGGAAGCACATTAGTTTCTTTATTTTGTATTATATTGATTCTTTGATTCAGTTGCCATGTTGCATCAGACGGTCTGCCATTTTTTTAAGAAGTTTTGCATGGCTTTAGATAGATGTCGTGCATTGAGACATGGGAGGGAGACCTTCCCTTTTGCTTCTGAACTGTCTTGTTTATTTTTTGAGAGGTTTCCAAAGACGAGGCCTACATTTGACCATCACCATCCTAGGTCGATCACTGAGGTCTAGATGCACATGTGGGGGTAGATGATGCCCAAGAGGGGCATGCCAAACTATCCGACCAGGATTTCTCCTGAGGCACTGGCGCTACTGGGCAGTGAGGATGACCATGTGTTTGTCATGTTGGCATTTCCATATGCGGGGATTGATTGGAGATGGTATCCCAACATCTTATTTACAACGGTTGAGCCTCTAGATGATAGAGGTAATATTAGTGTTTTCTTTAAATTAATCTAGTTTCATTTTATTTTTTAACGAATTATAATAAAATTCATTCTAGCATGTTTTTTAACTTGTTTTTTTAATTTTTTAATGAAATTGTCTAATTATTTTTCTATACTATATATTTTGTAAACATCAATACATTTGATGGGGCATGCCTCCTCCTCCATCAGATGTCGGAGGAGATGAGGAGGTGGGAGAGGCCAAAGAGGGTGAACACATCCTCAAGGGGGCGCGGGCGTATGGGGCTGTATGGTTGGTCTGCGAATTCAGATGGTCTACTACGACAAATTGGCTAGAGTTTTTTTTGATGTGGGAGTCCGTCCTGCGAGGGCTTGAGATATCACCGCAAATCCTAGCTTCATGGGTTTGTACATGGTGTGTCTGCACAATATGATGTCTCTTATGTGGCATATCATTGGAGCTAGTAGGGTACTAATAATGATGAGGGATGTAATTCAACATCATGCAACAACAAATACATTATATGAGGGTGGTGATGATCATGATCAGGGTGATGATCATGATCATGATGATGAGGTTGGTAATCATGATTCTTCTGGTAGTACCACCCCATCGAATCATGGCTGTCAGGGTGTAGGTGATCCATCTAGCAGTACACCTCTTCAGTTGCTTGATGACGAAATGTCATAACTAGAGAATGTGCCTCATGTTTCTCCTCACAAAGCAGACCAGCCACCTCCTCGACCTTTGGGTTTGTCAGCTACAATGAGCACACAGACATAGTTGACCATCCATCATCTTCTACTCATGCAGAAATGCCACCTCCTCCTCCACCTCAGCTGAGTTCGATAGATGTTGATCATGCACCAATAGTTGACCATCCATTATCTTCTACTGCATACTAGGCTAGCACTACATCCGTTTTATCATATATTTGATTGCACTTATTTGACTTGTTTGCATATATAGATGGTTCATTTTTTTTGCTCATGTTTATGTACTTAACGTATATGTTGGTGTTGATGTGTATATTGTTAGGTCACGTTTGATATGTTCATCTGATGTGCTTGTAGATAGATGTGTATGTGATAGCGGTTATTTGAAATGAAATTTATATTAATTTGAGGACGTTTGTGGTGATGATGTTAGATTACAATGTTTGTGTTTTGTTAAATGTGATCACGATGATGATGCCCTATAAGATTATTAGATTTGTGTGCTAGCTAATGATGTTTATATGTGCTAGAGGTGTATATGATTAGATCATGGTAGTGAATTCGAATGTGTATCTTATATGTTGTTTATGATCATTAGATGGTTATCATCATGATGTTTATTTTTATGAAATAATATTTATAGATTGTGTATTGGTGAACTTATATCAAACTTTTATATATGAAATTGCATGCAAAACGACTTACTTTAAAAAAACTGTGAAGATGTTTTTATAAATACAAAGTTTAGTATGGTTGAAACTATGATTGTAAAATTATGATAAATATTTCTTTATTGCTTAGATAGTTCATTGATATTCAATCTAACTTAATTAGTAAAATATTTCACATACTAATAAGGAAAAATAATAAGTAAATCATATGTTTAGTTTAATAAAACGAAAATGGTAACTCATCCAATTTTCTTATTATTAAAATATTATTAATAATAAATTATTCAAAAAATTAACTGATTTAATATTGGTTTATAAAATTCAATCTATTGTTAAATTTAAAAATCTTAATTCACATTTTTCTATAACCTGCAATCTAGATCCATCTTAACTATGGATCTACTAAGTGTCGAGAGGGATCAAATCTCTTGAGATGCAAACATCTTTTAGAGTGAAAAGAAATTGTATCTCCCTAAGCGCTTGGTAGATCCGAAGTTCAGATGGATCTAGGCTGGTATAATATATATGTAGTTGACATTGAAATATTTTATTTATAATTCACATTCTCCACATTAAAATGTTAAAATATACCCCCTCATAATTTATTCCTGTATGTATACATTTAATTATTTTTATTATTAATATTTAAAAAATATTACATATCAATCCATATTAAACAATGACAAATTTATAAATATGTTTCATATGTTGAATTAGAAAGCAACTACCAATGGAATAAGAATTCTCTCAATCTTTCTCACTAAAGTGAAAATATAAGAAAAATTTCAATTTAAATTACTTTACTTTTGTCTATATAAATTATCTATAAAATTATGTTATTTAATATGGACATTGAAATATTTTACTTATGAGCAAAATGTTTTTTGTTTTAAATATTACATGTAAATGGAACATAGAATGAATTACACATAATGTAACATCAATAATACTATTTCTTGTAATTGTGATGAACATTATTTTCTTTTGTTATTACTATTTTTAATTTGCTAATTTAAATTATTATTTTCTTATTTTTAAATGTAACGTTACATGACAACATCTCTCCCATACTAAGTTGTAGAGTGCTTCTTGGAACAATTAATTTAGATTTAATATAACTTAAAAAAATTGATGTTATTTCGGTTCTTTATTTGCTATTGTACTGGTTTAAATTTAATTAAAAAAAAATACAAGTTAAATAATACAAAAATGATAATATGCTAGATTTAAACTTTTGACAAATAATATATTTGATTATTCCTTAATGAACAACTCAAAAAATATTATTTTTTCCACATACTTATCACGAGATAGTCACTTTCATGTTTTTCACATTTTTCCTAGCTAATATTACATCATGTTCACAATTATAAAGACATATACAGTTTAAATAATTTAGTTATAAATACATAGAAAAATAGATACTTATTTCCCATAATCTAAATAGGAAACAAAAATGAATTGCCAAGTCTATTTGAAAGTCAAACAAATACCTCTTAATCACCATCACAAATTCACTATTTTGTTCTCATTTTCCTATTTGAGAAGGGTTGTGACCTTGAATCCTTATTATCATAGATAATGTACCCAATTGGACATAGTTTTAACTACTATCAAAATGTTTCCACTGCAGAAAACTATGTAAAAATGTTTGTGAATATTACTAATTATATTATAAAATACCAACAAGATGAATAAAAAATAATATAATTAGTGAAATAATGACAAGAAAAACATACAACAATAGTATAAATGGTGAAATAACACAAGTACATATCCCTCTCCATTGTCATCACCTTGATTATCTTCCTCGCTTGGCATGATAACATTGTTGTTCTCAAAAATATGTTTTGATCTAGGGTTGTGTCTTAATACGAACCATCAATCCCTATCCAACACATCTGGGTAAAAAAACATTTGGTTCTTGTGTTTTGGAAAAAACATAAGGCTCCTTAGCTTCATGCCACATCTTTCTAGAGTTGATAGATATTAACCCACTATCATGATCTTCCTTTACATCATTTTCATTAAAGATGTCCCACCACTTGCATCTAAAAATAACACATTGGAACAAAGAAAAGCCCGCTTGATTAATCTCTTGTATCTTTCCAACGTAACATAATGTCCCTTCCATTAGGTTTTGATCGCGGTTGCTAGCACGACTAGATTTGTCGAACTTGACTTCCACTCCATAGTCTTATGTCATGCAACCATCATTGACATCCTCCATGTGAAAATGATGTCCATATACCCACATAGATGGGAACAAATGCACCTATAAAAAATTGAAAAAATCACAGTGTCATGTGTCTAATGACCTGAACATAATTAAAAATATAAAATATATATAGATGTTACAATTCAAAGGTGTTGTATGAAGTTGAAACTCATGTACGGAAAGAGAATATAATTACCGAGTTGTTGCACCTAATCACTATGATTAGTGCATTGATCCAGACTTATTCAAGAATGCACCAAAATACAGATATACACATAAATGCATAGATGCAACAAAAATAAAACTTCATCTCATAAATGGAAATCAACTAGCTCGGACGATGATAGCTTATTTTTAAGAAGCGATGTGGTGGCTACATGCCTTTGAACTGTGTTACAATGAGGCTCAAAGGCATATTTATTATTGAGAAACAATGGAAAACCCTAAACATCCAAAACCCTAACCCTAGGAAATGAAGTACCAAAATTGTGAGCCCCGTTTGGGTAAATTGGTACATTAGCTTTCTGGGGTCATAACTTAGGCATACGACCTCTGTTTGGCTATCACAATACCTTCTTTCAAATATCTAGAAGAGGAGGCCGAAAACAAACAAATGTACTGGTTTAGGACCTTTCTGGTCTCTCATTTTTCCCTTGAAAAAGGTCTTTTAGTCCCTCAAAACGACTCTGAAAGTTTAGGACCTGAAAAACTGCCAAATAGGGGTGATTTTAGGGGCGAATGTTCGCCCTTTGGTGAAATTAAGGGGTTTTAAATTTTTAGTGGGCGAATATTTTGTATCATAGTACATTTTTACAAATCACCTCAAATAGCCCACCTTATTTTAAGGGAGAGGGTAAAAAAGGTAAATTTAGCCATTGAAATTAGGAGTTACAACCTTCCATTCGCCCTTTTTCAAGAATAGGTTTTAATTAAGTGAATCCTATGGGCCAAAGGCCCAAATACCATATTTATAAAATAGGTATGGTGAATTAATAAAAATATAAATAAATGAGAGGTATGGTAAATAAATAAAACATAATTAATAAAAATATAAATAAATGAGAGATATGGTAAATAAAT
The DNA here is from genome assembly GCA_000404065.3 of Pinus taeda. NCBI lineage: Eukaryota > Viridiplantae > Streptophyta > Pinopsida > Pinales > Pinaceae > Pinus > Pinus taeda. Next base: position 280,737 of record APFE030006050.1, read on the forward strand.
AAAGCATTTTTTATATTTACTCCATAAGTCACATTATATAATGCAAGGGGTGTAAACAAATAAAAATATAAGTAAAGTGGAGGTATGGAAAATTAAATAAAACATATTTTTATTACTTACTCAAAAGGTATGGTAAATAAATAAAAATATAAATAAACTAGATGCATGCTAAATAAATAAAACATCTTTTTATATTTAGTCCATAACCCTCTTTCTATTTATGAAGGCTCAACAAAGATGTTTTATTTAAGTGAATCCTATGGGCCAAATATCATATTTGTAAGGTATGGTAAATAAATAAAAACATAAATAAACTAGACGCATGACAAATAAATAAAACCTCTTTTTATATTTAGTTCATAACCCTCGTTCTATTTATCAAGGCTCAAGAAAGAGTTTTTATTTAAGTGAATCCTATGGGCCAAATACCATATTTGTAAAAGAGGTATGGTAAATTAATAAAAAACTCAAAAGGTATGGTAAATAAATAAAAATATAAATAAACTAGACACATGGTAAATAAATAAAACATCTTTTTATATTTAGTCCATAACCCTCTTTCTATTTATGAAGGCTCAAGAAAGATTTTTTATTTAAGTGAATCCTATGGGCCAAATACAGGTATGGTAAATAAATAAAAATATAAATAAACTAGACGCATGATAAATAAATAAAACCTCTTTTTATATTTAGTTCATAACCCTCATTCTATTTATGAAGGCTCAAAAAAGAGGTTTTATTTAAGTGAATCCTATGGGCCAAATACCATATTTGTAAAAGAGGTATGGTAAATTAATAAAAATATAAATAAGGGAGAGGTATGGTAAACAAATAAAACATTTTTTTATATTTACTCCATAAGTCACCTTGTATTTATGAATGGTATGGTAAATTAATAAAAATATAAATAAACGAGAGGTATGGTAAACAAATAAAA
>APFE030006055.1:1634-15974 GCA_000404065.3 Pinus taeda
TGTATAACTCAAAGCATCCACGCACATGGGACGAGAGCCTCCCCTATGTTCAGCACAGCTACAACCGAGCTCTCCAAAGCTCCACTGGCCATAGCCCTTTTTCAGGTGGGTTTGGGATTCCAGCCACTATGCCCCATTGATGTGGCCATGCCACTTGCAGCTACTCACATGAATTCAGCTCATGTCCAGTCCGAAACAGATAAGGCCACCAGCTTCATTGAGCGCATCCAACATATTCGCCAGCAGGTCCATGACATTCTTGAGAAATCAAATGCCAAGTACAAGCAGCGACATGATCAACATCGGGTGCCACACAAGTTTCAGGTGGGCGACAAAGTCTGGTTGCATTTGCAAAAGGAACGCCTTACTGGAGCCTATCGGAAATTGAGACCACTCCGATATGGTCCATACACCATTACTAAGGCTATGGGAGACAATGCATTTGAGCTCAGCATTCCCCCATTCCTTGGCCTGCACCTAGTGTTCAATGTGGACCGCCCTCGGCCATACTTTCCACCATTACTAGACACATCCGACATTGCAGAACAGCTCCAACCCACAGAATTAAATCCAGATTGCATGGAACAAGCTGCAACTGATCGGATCATGGACACACAGATCAAGAACACTCGCCAACAGAATATCCAACTGTATCGAGTTGTCAAGCAGGCCAACTCCTTCAGCAGGGCAAGTGGTTCACCAGGGAACAGGTTCAGCAGAAGTTTCCTCATCTCATGGAGGAGCTCAACGCAATGGGGACCATTGCTTCCTAAGGAGGGAGGAATGATCCAGGTGGATATTGGTGGCCACCTGGCAAGTCCACCTGGACCCCCACCATTGTCTTTCTCAGCATTTTCAGTTTCCTTAATTGTAGCACAACTTACTATTTTTAGCAGTTTTTCGGGTCCTGAACTTCCGGAGCCGTTTTGAGGCCCTAAACGACGTTTTTGGGGGAATCCGGGGGCAACGTGGGTCCATGCCATGGACTGATGTTGCCTGTTCCAACAATGATAGTGCTCGAATAGATCTTTCTAATGAGCTATTGTACGCGTCAAACGGAGATCATATGCTAAAGTTACGACCCCGGGAAGTTGATGTACCAACTTAACCCCAAACGGGGCCCACAGTTTGGCGTTTCATCTCCTAGGGTTAGGTTTTGGAATGTGAAGGGTTTCTCATTGTTTCTCAACAATAAATAGCCCTTTGAGCCTCATTGTAACGCAGTTCAGAGGCATGTAGCCATCACATCTCTTCTCAGAGATAGCTACCATCGCCCTAGCTAGTTTATTTCCATTTCTGATTGTAAGCATATTTTAGTATTTTCCATTAATGAAGTGAAGTATTATTTCCGCTGCATATTTGTGTATATGGTTATCTCTGTAATTTGTTGTGTTCCTGTTTAAACCCGGATCAGTGAGCTAGTTACATAACATTTGGTATCAGAGCTTTGGATTCTAGGGTTTCGCTGCTCCAAACAGGTCATCATGGACTTTTCGCTATACCTTTTTCTCTACAAAGTTTCCTAAGCTAAAAAAACAACCCATTTGCACTAAAATCGTTCTGAACCTCGGGTCCAAATTTCAGATCTTGCCTCGTTATATTTTCAGAGATATGATCTAAGGAAGTTAGGGTTTTTGCAAGCTTTATAATTCCATCGAAAACAGTTCATAATGGAAATTTTGCTATAGTGTTTTGTTCTACGAAGGTTCAGACTCTAAAATTAAAACCCATTTGCAACGACATCTCAATGAAGCTCAGGCCCGAATTTTAGATCTTGTTTCAGTATATTTTCGGAGATATGGTCCAGAAAATTTAGAGTGTTTGTAGGCTCCTGAATTACATCCCAAACAGGTGGCCTTCTGAAAAGCGTCATAATTTTCTCTATGAGCTTCAGATTGAAAATTTGTAAAAAGTTATAGCAAGAGGATGGACTGTAATTTTTTTTGTATCGTTTTCAAGTTAGAAGGTCGAAATAGTGACACGTGGCACTTCGTAAAAGTTCGGTGTACTGAAACAGAGTATAATCAGGTCATCCTAGGAGATTGGGCTTAACGCTTTCTTGGAGAATCCAATTTATATTAGACTGGTGGCATTGGAAATAGGACATAGAGGGCTACTGCAGGGCGCAATTTTAGACCTTGGAGATCCGAAATTTCAGAGATACAACAGATTCAAGATCGAGCTCCTAAAAGTAAGAAAAATAATGACTTGAATCAATAAAATAGAAACACTTAGTAAGAAAAATTGGAGGGATGATTTGAAGAATGTGATCAAAGATATGATCAATAAGATAAATGGTATAGAAGAAAAATTGAATGGAAACATGGAATATTTAAAGAAAGACATGGAAGGTTGAAGGAAGGTGGGACAAAGTCACTACAAGAAATGATTCCTAATGCCAAAAAGGTAATAGCTGAAACTCATGATGAGAACAAAAGAAATGTTAATCATGATTTCATAGAATCTAATGTTGGATTGAAGACCCACCATATTCCAGATATAGATATGAGGAAATTTGATGACAAGGATCTGGTAACTTGGATATTACAGATGGAGCAATATTTTGATCTACATGATGTGTAACTGCCACAAAAGGTACATATCACATCTTTATATTTAGAACCGAATCAGTTTGAATGTTATAGAGGGATTTTTTCTAATAAACAATTTGTCACGTAGTCAATTTTCACGGAGGAAATGATAGCACATTATGAAGATACAAAGAGCAACACCTTCTTTATCCAATTGATAAATCTCAAACAAAAGGGTTCAATGGCAGAGCACATTGAGGACTTCCAAAACTTGAATATAAGGGTACATGATATTCCAAAAAAGCATAGGATTGAAGTCTTCATAGGGACTTTAAATGATAACATCCAACATGAGGTTCACCTTTGGGAACCTGATTCATTGGAGAAGGCATACAGGCTGGCAAGAAAAATTGGAAGAAAAATTATGGCAACAAGGAAGCCTACCACTCATAACTATAAAGATGGAAGTGTTGTTGCTCCTAGCCTTTCACCACCTACAAGGTTGACACCACAATAATTCATAGAAACAATAGCAAAAGGGCTTCTTTACAATTGTGATAGAAAATACACTAAAGGTCATAAGTGTGCTGAGTAGAAATTAATTTACATAGATGGGGAAGAGGAGCAAGAAAAGGAACAAAAAATGTCAAAAGTAGAGGATATACACTAGGAACCAATCCCAGAGAAAGAAGAAATGAATCTGACCATATCTTGTAATGCATTGACAAGAATTACCACTCCTCAAATTCTCAAGATGGAAGGGCATATCAAGAAGAAAAAGGTAATAGTGTTGATTGATTCGGGTAGTACCCATAATTTTATTCATTGTAAGATAGCCAAGGAATTGAATTTCTTCCTCTATCTAGCACCAGAGTGTCAAGTAATGGCTACAAATGGAGGAACCATAAATTTCTCTAGAAAGTGACATAATATCAAGCTATCCATGGGAGAATATGTCTTGAATAGTCCAATGCTATCCATTCCAATGGGTGGTGTAGATGTTGTACTAGGAGTCCAATGGCTACAATCTTTGGGTACGACAACTTTTAATTTTCAAGAACTTTTCTTGATATTTTTTGGGAAGGAAAGGAAGTCAAATTAAGGAGTATTACTAGGAAACTGAGAAATATAATTAGCTCTAACAACATGACAAAGCTTCTAAAGAAAGAACAATGGGGTGTAATTGCACAATTATGTTCACTAGAGGTTCCCACATCGAAATCATCTTTCTCCAGATCTCCAAAATGTTTTGGACAATCATTCCAAGGTATTTGAGACTCCCAAAGGCCTCCCACCTATTTATGATCATGATCATGCTATTCATTTGATTCTAGGAAGTTTTCCCCCAAATATCAGGACTTACAGATATCCATATGCCCAAAAGAGTGAAATTGAACATATGGTTGTAGAAATGCTAAAGGTTGGTATAATTCAACCTAGTCAAAGTTATTTATCTACTCTAGTGGTATTGGTACACAAGAAGGATGGATCATGGCGCATGTGTCTGGATTATAGGGAGCTCATCAATATTACTATTAAAGATAAATTTCCCATTCCTGCCATTGATGAATTATTGGATGAATTACATGGAGCAATTTACTTCACCAAGTAGGATCTTCATTAAGGATATCTTCAAATAAAAATGAAGACTGAAGACATTCCAAAAACAACATTTAGAACTCATGAGGGTCATTATGAATTTTTGGTCATGCCTTTTGGCCTTAACAATGCACATTCTACATTTCAATGTTTGATGAATTCCATTTTCAAACCCTTCCTTAGAAAATTTGTCTTAGTATTTTTTGATGATATATTAATCTACATCAAGTCTTGGAAGGATCATGTTCAACATGTTGACAGGATTCTCAAACTATTGGAGGAGAAACAATTATATGAAAAAATATCCAAATGTTTCTTTGGAGTACAAGAGGTGGAATATTTAGGTACTCAGTTAGCTGATAGCTCATCATATCATCCTCAATCTAACAGGGAAGCTACGATAGTGAACAAATGTCTAGAAGGATATCTTCATTGCTTTGTATATGATAAACAAAAACAATGGGTCAAGTGTTTGCCTCTGGCTAAATGGTTGTATAATTCTTCCTTCCATATTGCAGCAAAAATGACCCCATTTATGGCACTTTATGGATATCATCTATCGTCCATCACATCATCTTTAAAAGAAAATTCTAAGGTTCAAGAAGTGGAAGATCACATCAAGCATCAACAACAAGTTCTCAACTCTTAAAGGATAACCTCACTTTGGCGCAGAATAGAATGAAACAATAAGCAGATCAACATCACAACGAAAGAAGTTTTGATGTAGGTGACTAGGTATCAACCATACAAAAAAATGTCCCTCAAGCAAGCTAAGAAGGATAATAAATTATCACCAAAGTATTATGGTCCATACAAGGTGTTAAAAAAGATTGGTACTATGGTATACAAATTGGAGCTTCCTGCATCTTCTTGAGTGCACCAAGTTTTCCATGTTTCATGCTTAAATAAGGTTATTGGTGAGAATATATCAGTTCATAAAATATTTTCAGAACTTGACGAGGAAGGAAAAAACATATTGGAACTATAAGAAGAATCGACAGCTACGAAATTGATCAATTTTAGAGTATCTCATCAAGTGGAAGAACTTAACCGTTGAAGATTCCACATGGGAGGATGATAATTTTATACAAAAGCATCCAGAACTACTCAAGCATTAAGGACAACACTTTTTGAAGGAGAGGGGCATGTTATTTCCCTATACTACTAGTGTAACCCCTTATTGTTATTAGTGCAACCCCTTTATTATATTATTGTGCCCATATAGTACCCATGTTGTTATTATTATGCCCCATAGAATCCCACTATTGTTATTGTTGTGCCCCTACAATATTATTCTTATGTAGGCTCTAATTGTATTGGGACCCCTTAGACTCCTATATATAGAAAGGAGGTATTTTCATTTGTATCATCCAAGAATTGTTCATTTGTGTAATGTAAAGGAGGTTTCCCCCTCGAAGAGGATGATTTTTGAAGTCATTGATCTATCTTTTCTTCTATTTTATGAGATGGTTACATAACAAGAAGTTGATAAACCACTCATGTGCTTGTTATAAGGTTGATAAACCATTAGGCAGGGTGAAATCCACTAGGGTGCTCGTTGAAAAGGGTTGATAAACCACTCAATGCTTTCCATGTAAGGTAATAAAACACCCAGATAGTGTGCTACAAGTTCTTGTAGTGATTTCCTTGAAAACACATCTAATAAACCACTTAAAAATAAAAACCATACTCTTGGAAAAGTGAGCAATCCCTAGCTAAACTTGGTTGGAATCCCAAAGAAAGAAATCCCTTGGATCATGGATCTAGCCTAGGAGTGGACAACTACAAGAAATGATGTGGTGCAACTAACCTATGGTTGGGTGGAGAGTTGAAGTCCCGCCTCCAGTTTCCACCCAACTCTATCCATTCAGATAAGTGCCATGACCTATGTATATTTGAATGTGAAGTATTACATGCTTGTTTTTTTATTGGTTAATCTAAGGCTCTATGTTAACTCTTGAATGGTAATTGAAAATTATTGCATTTCCTTCATGGGAAACCTGCTATGTATGCTCTTTTGACCAAAGTGAAAAACCAATATTATGTGGATGATATAAATGTTTCTTGATTTCATAAGCAAATGTGACTGGTTACATGAAAACATGTAGTTGATTTCTAATTCCAGTAGTCTGATAGTTGGCATGCTTATGAAATGAAAGGCTCATTGGATTTTTTAATATTGTAATTCATTTATGTAGAGAATGGATGATGCCATGGTGTGATGTATAATATACACATATGTAAAGGTTTAATGAGATTTTGTTGTAACCAAACTTATAGAGTAGTAATATGTCAGTTCTTAACTCACAATCAATGTTTAATGGTAGAAAAGTTTTATGAGCTATTGATGTCATTATAATCATTAATGGGCAATCTATAATGCATGCTTTTTTTAATGGAGTTTTAAATATCATCATGGGTATGTGCCAATTCTCGCTGAAACCCAAGGATAGCTCAATAGAGTCACGGGAACCCTTAGATTTTTTTTTCTTTTGTATATAAATATACATGATTGTATTTTAGTTGAATAAGCCTTTGAATGGCCTTATATGAAATAATTTAATCTCGAAAAAGATCTGAGAGAGAAGATGGATATTTCCCTGTCATTGGACAAAAACAAATTATGACATGTCATGCCTTCCTTGGTTTGTAGCATGCATTGGTCATTCAAACTTGGGCACTACTAACGAGGTGTGGGACAAAATTATTCCCATTGTCCAATGTGAAAATTCACATCATGTTTTGCCTCCCTCGGTAGTTGTATATGATGAATGATTTGGAAGCACCTGTAGTTGATGAAGGGTGTAGGACAAAGGTTTTCCCCATCACTTGATAAGAAATTTCATGTTGTGTCGCACCTGGTTGGCATGAGGCCTTGTTGTGGTATGGTGGTTGGAAAATAATAACTCTATCCTGGGGGACAAAGAAATGAATTGGAAGCTAACAGTAAAATCATTTTATGGGCACCAAAGTTTCGTATAACGTGAAATAATGGATTTACATGAAGGTTGAGACTTGGCCTTGTGGGAACCCTAGTGCAAACTGAGTTGGAAAGAGCCACGTACACCTAACAAGTACTAATTTGGGTCTCACATGGATGGTGACATGGATTTATTTTTGCTATGGAATTTAGATGGTGTCACATGTGATAGGTAGAAAAGGCCTTGTTGGATGGCCAAAGAGGTGAATTTTGGATGACACATGGCACCATTAGAGGATGCCACATGGTATGGTGACCTTGAAGTTAGCATGACATTAGCAAGGAGTACGGGAGACATGATGTGGCACTGGATGATGTGGTCACCTGGTGGTGCCATAGGTCATGCCACATCGGAGGTGATAGGAGGCTCAACATTTATTTTTGGTGTTAAGGATAGGATATTTTCTATTCGTGCCTCCTATATAGTGTTAGGATCATTTGTAGCACCATTGGAGTGTGGGAATAGTTAACATATAGCACTAAATGATAATTTATCTAGTAGATAACATGAAATTCACCATCGCACCGCAGAGGTTTGAACAAGGAATTTTCAAAAGAAATGGCATAGTGGTGTTATGTTGCTATGGTGTTGCAGGAACCATGCTAGATTTTGAGCTAAATGACAGAGCCACATACATAATTTTTCATTGCCACATAGCCATGCTTGCTGATGTGGCATGGATTAGTGAGTAAATATTTAAATGGGAAAAAATTTCAATTCAGAAGTTGGGTTGAGATAAAAATTATATCACCAGAAATATCTTGATGAGATGAACAAGATGGTTGCATTAGTTTTGAGTTTCAAGGAGGTGGGAAAAAGAGAATTTTGTGACCCCATATTCATAATATACCTTGGAGATCGGGTTAATTTTGTTGTACCACCTTCCATTGCTCGAGAATAACCCAAGGGGGTGAGAGGGTGTGTTAAAACGTGATATCAAAAGGTTCAACAATGAACCTGAAAAGGCTCACATGCAAAAATACAGGATGAGTATTTAATTTGGTAGTTTCTCTAATGTTTATTGATGTGTATCAATTTTAAGTGATAGTTAATATAATATATGGCTATTAATAATTACTAATTTATTATGTTATCTTTAAATCTGCATACTAACTAAGATTTGATGTTTTAGATGGTTTCACATCAAAATTTTTATTGCAAATAAGACAAGGTGATGTGTAAATGTGTTTATTTGTATTTTTGACTGGCTAGTAGTTATGTGTGTGTAACAACACATAAGAAAACACCAAGGAACAAATAAATAATAAAAATTATGAGTGTCAGGATGGAGCAGTATCACACAAATATATCCCAGTATGATCAAGAAGAATATTGAGTTGGTAAAAGGAAAGAAAAAGACTCTCTTAATTGGATGGAAACTCTTATAAGCCCAAGAGATGAATTGAGAATTTGGAAAGAAAATAATGAAAATATTGTTAGAGCACATGAAAGGCAACCATAGGTAATTTTTTTAATATTGTAGAGCCTATTAGACCCACAAAGGCAAAAACAACATGAGCTTGGTACTAGCTACCTAGATAGGCACAAGTCCAAACCTAGCCTATCAGAGGTCCAAAGGAAATGGTTGGATACCAATAGGGAAGGAGGAAGAAAATCAAGGATAATACATAGGCATGCAGATGAAGGCACATTTCTACTCAACACTCTAGAAAGAGATTCAAGAAACCCTAATCGGTCATCATATACTACAGTTAAGAGACAACAACATCAATAGAAAAAGAAAGAGAAATATTGGGTGCCAGAAGAATTTAAGAAGTAAAAAAATCTTACATTTGGAGAGGTGAATAATGTCTAGAAAATAAAAGCATGGTTAGTGGAGATGAAGAAGTATTCCAGGGTACATAATTACTCTAATAATATAAAGGAAAGAGTAGCACTTTTCAGCTTGAATGGCAAGGTTAACACCTAGTTAGAATACCTAAGGAATTTCAAAAGAATTAGAGAGAAGGAGTTGTCCTAGAAAATATTTGAGAAGTATTTATGGAAAAAGTACCTATCTGGAAAGTAATATGACAACAAGGTCAAAAAATGCTATGAGATCAAACTGGGGAAATTGATAGTTGATGAGTAGACAAATATATTCTTGGAGTTGTTGAGGTATGTGCCTTACATAAAGGATGATAAGGTAAATATCTAGAGTTATCTTAGTGGATTACCACAAGTGTATTGGGACAAAATAAAGTATCCAAAAACAACACTGAAGTCAGAATATATTGGAAGAATAAAGATAAGGTAAAATTCAAAGGAAAATGGCAGTAGTCACCAGGATATAAGCAAGGAGGGAAGAATGGGAAGTTCACCACATTTTCCAAGAATAAATACCAGTGAAATCTCACAACCACTAACAAAAACAAACCCTAAAAATAAAAAAATTAAGAGGTTGAAGGGTCTTGTATAATGTTGGACATGTGGAGAAAACCATCTATAAAGAAACTATCCTTAGGAATCTCGGACTTGAACAAAGTTGTATAATGTAGAAGAAGCAACAACAGTGGATGATGTGGCTCAAAACATACACTGAATTTATGTTGCATTAGACAATAGGCATGAATACTAGTAAGTTACAATAATATAAATGGAAGCTATAGTCATCAACCAATCAATTTCAATTTTAAATGACCTAGGTTCTAATTATAGCTATATCATCATGAAAATTGTAGAGAAAAGTAAATTTACAAAGAAAACTCATGAAAAATCATGGTTGGTTCAATTGACCATGGGAACAAAAAGGTGGGTAATAGACACAATGGAGTCATGCCCTATGGATATTAGTGGTATGACCACCACAAATGACCTCAATTTATTACCATTAGGATCATATGATGTTTTAATCAACATGGAATAATTGGCATCCCACAAAACCAAGATTGATTGTTACAACAAAACATTGTAATGCCTTAGCAAAATTGGTGAGAAGATAACATTGGAAGGGATTAAAATACCAATTACACTCAGGAAACTTAATTGTGCTTCAAGTGAAGTGATGCACTAGAAAGGGTTTTGCACTATATGTAATAAACGTGACTAAGGAATTGGAAGGAAACGTGGATCAATTTTAAAGTTACCCAATGTTAAAAAAATTTAATGACGTACTCCTAGAATAATTATTGGGTAACCTCCCAGAAGAGACATCGATCTCACCATTGAATTAATTTTGGGAACAATGTCAACAACAAAGGCTCCATATTGTATGAGTATGCCTGGAATTGTGGAATTGAAGATGTAGTTGAAAGATATGTTGGATAAAGGATACATTCGACCCAACATATCACCCTAGGGAGCCATAGTGTTGTTAATAAAAAAGAATGATGGAACATTTGTGACTGTGTATTGACTACCAATCGCTAAACAAGGCTACAATGAATAACAAGTACCTCTTGCCCAAAATTGATGACTTATTCAACTAGTTGAGAGGGGCTATGATGTTTTCCAAAATATATTTGAAGTTTAGATACCATTAGGTCAAGAATAAAGATGAACATATTCACAAAAACACCTTCAGGACTATATATGGCCATTAAGAATTTGTAGTGGTGTCATTTGGGCTTGCAATTTCCCCGATCACAGTCAAGTGCTTGATGAACATTGTCCTCAGACCATATTTGAAAAAAATTGTATTGGTATTTGTAGATAATATACTGACATATTCCAAAACCAAAGAACAACATGAAAAAAATGTGAGAGTAATATTACAATTACTGAGGGGGCATAAGTTGTATGCAAAACTCAACAAGTGTGATTTTTTCCAAACCTAGGTTCACTACTTGGGGCATGTTATTTCAAAATAAGGAGTGGTTGTAGATCTAGAAAATATCAAGGATATAATGGTGGCCCAGTCCCTAGAATGTCATAGGGTTTAGATCTTTGATGGGGTTAAACAGATATTACTGAAGGTTCATTTGGGGACTTCTCAAGGATTGAGCATCTAATCACTACTTTGTAAAGGAAAGGAGTCAAATTTTAATGGACACCAAAATGTGCAACCAGTTTTGAGTAGTTTTAGAAGTTACTCACCTATGCTTCTAGCTTAATAATAACATATCCGAATAATGAATTTGTGGTTTGCACGAATGAATATAAGGAAGGGATCGATGGAGTCATGGATCAAGAAGGAGATGTTGTTGAGGAGGTAAATCCCCTCTATGGACAAAGGCGATCCCTACTAGCCCAAACCGGGTCTACCAACAATCATCAAACACTATAGTGCAAGTTCCTAATTGCAAATTAACAGACCAGTGATGAAGGCCTACCTGGATTCCAACGCTGTTATTTGTAGAAGAGGTGGTGCTCCCGTTCCTTTGCTCTGGCAAATCACAATCCTCACGATCTACGTGAATGGACACCTGCACATACAAGAAGCGACACAAACACAAGCATAAAATCCAGCATATGCAACTATATATTAGCCAGAAAGGATATAACTCATCATCATCACAAATAACAACAAGAGTGGAACCATAACCAATAGTCGTTCATTATAATTAATCAAAGAAGAATAAAACCAAAGTTCTGACGCTAGATTCTCCTTTGGCCGGGTAGTCAGCAGCACATGTCTCGCAAAGCTTGTTGGGAGTAAGGACAAGCCTCTCCCTTCGGTTCTTGGACAATAATATCCTTGCTTGGATTTGGCCTTATGGGAATCAAGAAGGCTCTTGCAGCATGAAGCTCGTGGAAACTTGACAATTCTAAATCTCTGGAACTAGCTTGCCAAGGAAAATGGACAAGCTTTTATAGATGGAGGAAGGGGAGTTGGGATCATCCACAATAATCATGGGATTGGCAATATCATCAAGGAAGCTTCCATGAGAGGTGGAAAACCACTTCCTCTCTATGGAAATCCGTAGCCAAACCACCCAACTCAAGATAGATGCAGTCTAGGAATTTGTTAGGACGAAACTTCTGTCATTTGTTTGTTAAAAAACACCACTGATTATGGTTGGCGTGGGTACGACTCTATGACAGAGCACCAACTGGCGCGCCCTCTTTGGAGGATTTACCCCCTTGGTGTGAGGGCTGCACTATGGAATCGTGCCAATGGAAAAAGAGCTATTTTTAGGGTTTTTCAGTAGGAGATGTCTTTAGGGAAAATAAAGCTCATGTTCAGGGGAATTCAATGCAAGTGTTTGTAGGCCATGTCACTTCTCATAGGTCCCGAAATGAGTCCTCCAAGATGCGGGAGAGGGGTAGCAGGGACGGTGACAAATTGTTGTGTAAAAGATTCCCCCTAAAGCATGAGGCCCAAGAGAGAGAGAGGGGTGAAATGCTTTACGAGAACATGTCCAACCGAAAACACGGCCGCTGGAAAACTTGCATGGAGAAGTACAACTGATATCTCAAATACATGATATATGTGGTCTGGGCGCAGCCATCCATAGCAGTGTACACAAGAATCTAGATCCAAGGTATGGACGCAGCCATCCAGTGAGGATCGATAAATAGACTCAGGCATGGTCGCAGCCATCCAGTGAATGAGTCATGTAATAATCATAATAATCCACAAAATTGCAGCCTGTATCCCAACATACAAAATCCAGGGTCTTGCGCTCCATCTCAATCCAAACAAAGTACAAGTTCAAGCATGTGAATAGAGGAGTCGAAGTCGAACATGCAGGAACATCGTTTGATTACTAGCCAATGATGAAAATTGTTAACAGACGCAAGAGGTACCACCAATAATGAAAATGGCCCTTAAGGTACTATAGGTACAATCTACATCGTGTGAATCAGTGAGCCAACATCGAACACCCATAGAATCATTCGATCAGAGGCCAATGATGAAAACCTCACGCCGAATGCGAAGAACCTACCATTAAGGCATGCAGGCTCCAAAGCACTAGCAGGGAGTCTCTAGATCAAATTCTTGGATAATGAGCTGAAGTCGACAGGGAGTGACCTTCATCGAAGGTGGGCCATAGTGTTTCCCACATCATTGACGTGAGATAGAGGAGGATAATGTTTTTGTGAATCAAGATTATATGAGTTATCAGAGGGAGGTTGATATTTCGCAGAGGTCAACTTCTCTTGAACATATCGGCAGCACGACAGTGGACTTGGCAGTATTTGACATCAATCGATCAGAGGTCATGGCGAAAAGGCAAAGAGAAGATGAGAGGTCAAACAGGATCACCCAAACCCATGGAGGCAAGTGAAAAATGAGATGAGATATCCCCACCCAGACACAAATGTAGACAAGTGCCATGTTCAAGAGCGACATACTGCCGATAGGACAATGATTCTGGTTCTATTTTCCCCACCATTTATGGTGAGTACCCCAATTATTTTTATTAACAAGCTTGACGGGGATAACATATGCTTGTAAAATGTCATTTCGACAGGATCCAATGTCATCAACTTTTAACGAGTCTGACAAAGGAAGAACTCGGCGTCTTTTCATGTTTAGAGAGTTTGAAAAGACAGTAGAAAAGTAAACTCTAGGGGTGTCCTTTTTCGTAAAGCTGTGTCTCTCGAGCCCAAAAAAGTATAAAAGAATGCTCGAAAGAACTTCCCCATTACGATCGAGGAGTATTTTTCATGATTAGTGATTTCGACCTGAAAAAGTAAAAAAGAGACCGAAATCACGTCGTTTTGTAACCGTTGATGAGCCTGAAATGACAAGGGACCGACGATATTTTCGTCTTTACACAGTCAGAAGAGAGCTTAAAGGCAACTGCCTCTTATTTACGTTTAACGAGTCAAGAGGAATAACTCGGCAATCTTTTCATCTTTAAAAGGTCAGAAAAGAGCTGAAAGCAGACCTCCATTTTTATTCTCTTTAACGAGTCAAAAAGGGAAAAAATACTCGGCAATCTTTTCATATTTTACGAGTTAGAAAAGAGCTTAAAGGTGACTCCTCCTAGAGGAATGAGTGGTATAAAGGGTAGCAACTGGTTCCGGCAATGGTGGAACTACTCAAAACATGTAATGGTCAAGAGGCTCACTAATAAAACCACTCATTGTTGCGGTTCCTCAGGAAAGAAAAAAGCAACCAAGTGAAAGCATATGATCGGCCAAAGAGATGGTGGCGATGGAATGAAACAACCAAGGCTCATATAGCATAATTGAGAGGATAAAAATGGCAATCACGAGATGTACATCGGGTATGGGTTCATTTTTACATAAGCTTGAACCATGGAGAACTTTGCTTGGATTCGGTTTCATGTTTACACAAGCTTGAAACGAAAAACTATGCTTGTTATAAGTTCGCATGC
>APFE030006057.1:0-11568 GCA_000404065.3 Pinus taeda
AGAATAATAATAATATTAATTAATTCATGAAAATTTGACCTGGGCCTTGGGTCAAAAATTAGCCGTTTATCTTTTTTGTCGTTGGAGTCTCTGCTTAGACTATTTAACTTGCTGGACTAGATCTGTTTCTTCAACTTGTCCTAACGATGAACCACACTGGTTGGTTCGAAACGCGTCGACAAATGTCTTTCTATATGTAATTTATGCTGAAATTCTTCTTATAACTATGATGGATCATAGAAGCCTCAATTCTACAAACAACCTAAGTAGCAAAGAAAGATCTTAACCTAAATAACAGAATTTATTCTATGAATGCAGCAAAGACACATAAAAGTACACAAAGGAGGTACTGGCACTTGGGTTGGGCCCAAACCTAAGAGATACAACCTCCTAAGCAAGATCATAGCTGGTGCAAATCTGGATTCATCTTTATTGATAAAAAAATAATAGTTACATCCCAAAAACTGTCTACAAGAAAAAGCTCGAAAATGTGCTGAAACAAGGCTGCAATAAAGTGAAAAAATAGACTAACAAATGACTAACCTATTGACTAAAATCTAACTACAATCTGACTAAAATATACCTAACTAAACTAAGGCCCTAAGCCTTCTTATTTATACAAATTGAGGACCCCAACAATCCTCCTAAACTTTAGGAACTCGGTTTCCAAAACTTGCAGTTAATAGCAGTCCTACTTGACTTGCTTGGATGCCCCTTGTGCTCTGAGTTTTTGATGGAGAATTCGAGGTAAGGGCTCATAAATGAAGGGGACACCTTCCTACAAGTCCTCTCCCTTGTTCTTCCATGAATTTGGCTGCCAAGTGCTCATTAAACCTTTGATTTTGTCTCAAAATTAACCAAAAATCTGCATAAAGCACACATTAGACTTTTTGGCATAATGACTAACACAATTCACTCTATTAGCATAAATATAACTAGCATTTGCACCTTATGTTGCAAAGGAAACGCCGTAAGGCATAGAGTGGGGAAGAATAGGATAGAGTGGGGAAGAATAGGGACATGTGAATGGACATTGTTGAAAACAACGGTGGATGATAATGAGTTACAATTGTAATAGTTAGTTATGTGTATTCTGAAAATGGATATTTTGTAAATAATAATAGTTTGTGGAAGAATAGCAACATGTGAATGGAGATTGTTGAAAGAAAGGGTGGATGATAATGAGTTAGAGTTGAAAGTATTACTTATGTGTAATTTGAATATGGATATTTTGTAAATAATAGTAGTGTGTGGAAAAAAAGCAACATATGAATGGACATTGTTGAAAGCTAGGGTGGATGATAATGAGTTATACTTGAAATGATTAGTTATGTGTATTCAAATATGACTATTTGGTAAATAATAGTAATGTCTTGTAGAGGTTATCCATTATCCACGTTGTTGTTTTTGTTTATGTGAACATGTTTTTGTATGTTATTTTAAAGTTTTTGTTTTGTTTTTTTATTGGTTTTTTTTTTCTTGTCTTCCGAGATGTAATTTTTCCATATGCTACCTATCTATGGTGTTATTAGAAAATACTATTATATTGTAATGGAAGAGGTGAAAGAAATGATACAACATTGTGAACAACATCATGGTTGTCGTTCCATATTTGAAAATGCATGAAAAATTGTTGGAGCTATGATGATAATAATAAAAATTCCAGCATGATTTTGAAAAAAATTAGCTAAATTTTTTGAAAATGTGGATTAAAGTTGTCACGTTTTAGAATTTTGAGTGCCTTAATTTTGCACAGAAAATGATAGAAATTACAGCATGATTTTGAAAAAACCTAGCTATTTTTTTTTTAAATGTCAATTACAGCGGCCAAGCTTCAGTGTTTTGGGTGCCCAGGCATTCATGATGGAAATCAATTTCCACCATCCAAAAAAAATTTAAACACTCCCACAATCAAATTTCGGAAATTTCTGTCCAGACAAAATCGTGACCTCTTTAGATAAAACTGGAAGAAAATGGTCTACCTTTGTGTGGGAAACATGATTGAACATCAAAGTTTCAATTGAAATAACACCAAGAGAGTCTCAGAACTTGTGCTCCATTTATAAGCTATATTAACTAAGCCATTTCTTATTCTTCGGACCCTTTTTCTGGAATGAACCTTCTGCTTATGGTGGGCCGATTAGGCATGTATCTGGTGTAAGGGTATTGCCCAAAATTAACTGCAGCATGAGGAGCCAAGGCCACCCATATGATTGTTGTTATTGCCTTTTCAACTTCTTCCACACTCTCCATGTTGTACCACCATGTCTCATCCTTCTTGTCTCTGTGACCAATATTTCTGATTTCGTTCCACCATGCTTGCAACTCTGTATCAGATTTCACTGCATCATCATTCTGGTAGTACAAGGACAGGTACTCCTTAACCCATGAAACTATTGCCATCCATATCACCAATCCATCCAGAGCGTAAGGGTAGTCTTCGATCATCAGCTTCAGCCTGTAGGGCATTAATGATTCCACCACTGCCATACCCCTGTCAAGTTGTAGCCACATTCAGGTAAAAATGTTAATCAAAATTCAAATGGTTGACATAAAGATGAGGCTCAAATTTTAATCAGTATTGATTACTGTTTAGAAAACAAAGAGCACTAATCAGCACATCATCAGCATCATACCAGAGTTTGAATTCCATACATAAAACATTACAGTAAAGAACAAAACTGACTGAAAGAAAAAATCTGTATATAGAGAGATATAGTATAATTGTAAGGAGATCGTCCATATTTATAATAAATTGGGAGAAGCCCAACATTGAAAACTGGTCGTTGGACAGTTCACCAACCAAGTAATGATAGGTCAAATGTGCATAGTAATTAGATCACTGACCTAAATAAATTTTAGTCTTTAAATCCATGGTGTATGTACAACAATGATTATGATTACCTTTTCATGAGATCTGCAGGTAACCTGTGTTCGTCAAGCCTCCATTGCCTGTACACTACCGAAGAAATCTCCAAGGCATACTTTCCAGTAAACACTGTTCTTTCAAGAATGCCTCCGCCATTTATAAGAATCTCGCGAGCCAGAGCATTGATGTTGATTGTGTCCTGGAAATGAGGGCTCAATAGCTTGTGAACAAGATGCATCACACTCAGCTGTCTGTTAGTAGCAATAATAAATGGTTCCGTAACTGCATGAGTCTTGAGCCTGAGAGAATCCGACCATTACAGTCTCAGTCTGGACTATATATAAAATGATATTGTAAATATCAAACAATTTTTGCAGGTATTCTATTAGTTGTGGCTATTTGGGTTTTACAAGTGACTGATAAGCTGATGGTAACCAGAATCATTAATGGTCACGTACGCTTTAGCCAACTGCCATAGAGCTCCTTTTGCGCCTTCCTCTGTTGGAGTAAACACCTTCCCAACACTTGCCTGATCTTCTGAAGGGGGTAGGATCAACTCGATTGCAACTAGCCTTAATGTGCCATCCTTCTTCAAGAAGAGAATTGAACGAGAAGCATATGTCTTGGTGATAGACAGAGCATTTATTCAATCCAGATGCCAGAATGAAGAGTCTGTTGTCCCAGAGAGCCTGAAAATATCATATCCATCTATGAATACATGAATCTATAAAAGAAATTCCCATCTGAAGCCCCGAGTAGGCTATGAGTGAGACTTTTTGACTCTACATAAGAGTTCATTAGATAATGTGTTCTACAAACCCCTCTCACATACTCAACTGCATGACTGCCCTATTCAAGAAGCCAGCTATTCCAATAAGCATGTGAATGACAATCACCTATACAATTTACAAATTACAACAACAACCAACCAACAAAAAAAAAATGTACTCAGCAGACTAAGGCAACAAACTGGTCAAGTAATAATCCTCAAAAGGGCCAATATAGTAGGATTGTCCATTCAACTAGGTATTACCACCTATAATTTTATCCTGATTTAAGTATATTTCCAGTAACAATTCACCAAACTGTAGTCAGCCTATGTGATGAAACAATATCACCAAAAGTTCAAACTAAGCATGTTACCAATAAAATTGTTGGCTAAACATATAAACAATCTTAATCATCCACTTCTACCTGCCTTCTTAGTATTAGGCTTTTACCAACAGGTGTGTGATTAAGTTGTTTCCCATATTTTATCAGCTACCAGGTTTGACAGAAAAGAAGTGCAAATTTCCTGCCTCCACTATCTAATAGATCTGCTAATTTCTAAATCATTCAAACTTGAACAGGGCCAATGTATTGAAATAACACCATGAGAGTCTCAGAACTTGTGCCTCCATTTATAAGGTATCTTAACTAAGCCATTTCTTATTCTTGGGACCCTTTTTCTGGAATGAACCTTCTCCTTATGGTGGGACGACTAGGCATGTATCCGGCGTAAGGGCATTGCCCAAAATTAACTACAGCATGAAGAGCTAAGGCCACCCATAAGATTGTCGTTATTGCCTTTTCAACTTCTTCCACACTCTCCATGTTGTACCACCATGTCTCATCCTTCTTGTCTCCGTGACCAACATTTCTGATTTCGTTCCACCATGCTTGCAGCTCTGTATCAGATTTCACTGCATCATCATTTTGGTAGTACAAGGATAGGTACTCCTTAACCCACGAAACTATTGCCAACCATATCTCCAATCCATCCATAGCGTAAGGGTAGTCTTCGATAATCAGCTTCAGCCCGTAAGGCATTGATGAGTCCACCACTGCCATACCCCTGTCAAGTTGTAGCCACATTCAGGTAAAAATGTTAATAAAAATTCAAATGGTTGACATAAAGATGAGGCTCAGATTTTAAACATTAAAATGGTTGACATAAAGATGAGGCTCAGATTTTAAACAGTATTGATTACTGTTTAGAAAACAAAGAGCACAAATCAGCACAGCATCATACCAGAGTTTGAATTCCATACATAACACATTACAGTAAAAAACAGAACTGACTAAAAGAAAAAATCTGTATACATAGAGATACAGTATAATTATAAGGAGATCGTCCATATTTATAATAAATTGGGAGAAGCCCAACATTGAAAACTGGTCCTTGGAAAGTTCACCAACCAAGTAATGATAGGTCAATTGTGCACAGTAATTAGATCACTGACCTAAATAAATTTTAGTCTTTAACTCCATGGTGTATGTACAACAACAATTATGATTACCTTTTCATGAGATCTGCAAGTAACCCTTGTTCGTCAAGCCTCCATTGCCTGTAAACCACCGAAGAAATATCCAAGGCATACTTTCCAGTAAACACTATTCTTTCAAGAGATAAAGATAGAAAGAGTAAACCAATAATTGAATTTTTGAATTCAAGCTTTTGTGATCCATAATGAATAAGAAAAATCTTTATGTAGAAATCACATAAGAGATATTTTTGGGCAACGCATTTCGAACCAACCAGTGTGGTTCATCATTAGGCCCAGATGATGAACCACACTGGTTGGTTCGAAATGCATCAGCCAAAAATTTATGTTATGTGATTTCTACCAAAAGACTTTTCTCAATAATTGAATTACTGCATAATGCTTAATATTTATATTTGCATTTTTCGAAGCCTTTAGCAATCCCTTCTCCTACCTCTGTTTCCTTGCTCTTTCCCCATGTTATTTGGTTTATATATTGATAAGTTGGAAGCTTGGTTAAGCAAAGAAGATGGAGAAGGGGTTCATCTAGCAAGCTATGTGGTAAAGTTTCTTCTATATGTAGATGATCTTATTCTAATTTGTTATAGAAGGGCCTCATGCTCGACAACATTTGTTATAGAGGAACTGCTCTCCACTAGAATGTGAATGTGAAAGATGCCAATCTCTATTATGGGTTAGCATTGAGGCCAATGTCTGTTAGGTTATAGGGCCCATGCTCAACAACATTTGCTATAGAGGAACTGCTCTTCCTCTCCACTGGAATGTGAATGTGAAGGATGCCAATGTCTATTAGGCTATATAGTTTTTAACGATGCAAAACAAATGTACAATATATTCACAACTTAGTCTGTGGACGCTGCTAAAATTCAATTCATTCCTGTTCTTGTTGATATGGTTAGTAGAGTCAATCATAAAGAAGACAAGTTCACATAGCCTAAGAGGAGGCACCTGGGGTGCTAAACATACCCTCCAAAAAACATACCATGCAAATCTTTGTATATACAACCCTTTTGGTCTACATCATTGTCAATGAATGTTATAAACTTGTTTATCTTGCAATAAATGATATTCTTGTGTAGAAAAATAATATAATTGAAATCCCTGCAAATCTTTGTATATACAACCCTTTTGGTCTACATCATTGTCAATGAATATTATAAACTTTTTTTATCTCACAATAAATGATATTCTTGTTTAGAAAAATAATATAATTGAAATCCCTCCGTTCCTTATTAATGGAAATCCATTTCTGTTCCTTATTAATGGAAATTTTAGGTAGGCACTAAAGGAAAGCCATTTGTTCTTCCTCTCAGATTGTTGTCTTTGGAGCTATTTTACTATGACACACTGCAAATCTTTTTTGTTGAAAAATATTTTATTTATATTGTAGCACCCCTGGTCTCCTCTTCAAAATTCCCCGGGCATTAATTGAAAGATTGTATTCAAATCTTCAAAATTCCCCGGGAATTAATTGAAAGATTGTATTCAAATCCATGAGGAATAAAATACGTAAAAATTTGTATATACCTATTTCCTATTCTATACACCCATTAATGCCGGCTGTATGTACATTATCTATCGGTGCGCATTAATGAGTTTATGCCCTGTTAATTAAAGCCAACATTAATGAGCTGAGGTTATAGCCTGTTAAATATTATTACTTAAATATTGGTTGCCCTCCATTACCTCACTCCATTCCCATTAATCCATTACTTAAATATTGGTTTCCCTCCATTTCCTCACTCCATTCCCATTAATCCATTAACATGTTAAAAAAGATATTTAATAAAAAGATAACACAGAGTCATTAAAATTAAAATAGGTTAAAAAGGTATCTAATAAATTGAAAATTAAAATATGTAATATAAGATATAGCTAATAAATCTAAAATTAAAAATTAAAATATATAATATAAAATATAACTATGAAATCTGTAGGACAAATTTGTAGCTTCAGTTAAGAGCCTTTTTTTCTTATATAATATATATGTTTATTTAGTAAAATTTATTACTACGATTTTAAATCGTCAAAACAATGAGTGGGCGGACTCACATATTTTGAATTCCGCACAATGTTAATCCGCCAGAGCCCCTTCTTCAACGAAAGCCAATCCACTGCAGCAGCCCCTCCTTCAATGAAATTCAATCCGCCGCAGCAGCCCCTTCTCCAATTCCAGTTAAATCTGCAAAACAAATTTTAATGCAAGATATTAAAGAGTTAATTCATGGCTATTATTTTATCCTACAAATTGTCAAAACAATGAGTGGGCAATTGTCAAAACAATGAGTGGGCGGGTAGGAAACAAGCCAATCTGCCGCAGCAGCCCCTCCTCCAATTCCACTTAAAGCAAATCCTCTGCAGTTGGTAGAGATAGCGAATATATATAGGCAATCCTTTGTAAATGGCAGAGATGAGGAATGTAAATTTAATCAGATTTCAATACCAATTAACAACAAAAAAATGTCAAAAATATATTACATGTTAGCAAATAAAAATCACTGACCAGTACTGCAAACCAGGATCTAGTTTATTCACCCTTGGCGCAAACCTTTTTTCCAAACTCTTTACAGAATCCTTTTCCAATACTGCTTAAACTCCATGTCCGATTGTAGATATTCATATAGAACCGTACATGCTGAGGAGTTCAAATATTTAAACGTTTTACTCTCATGCGTGAAAACCCCAGAGAAAATATGATGAAGATCATTAAAAATTAAACTGAAAACTGTACAGAAAATATAATGAAGATCGTATAAATTTAAATTGTACAACAATGGGAAAAAAAGAAGAAATACACAGCATCACAAAAAATCATATAAGATACCAGAGGAAACCTAAAGGAAACTTATAAACAGTTATAACAAAACAAAACAGAACAAAATAAAATAGAGAACGGAAAAGAAAAGAGGACGCTGAAAGCAAAGAGACCCATAAGCTGGTAAATATGTACACTGCCGTGGAGCAGGAACGACGAGACGGAAATTCACTAACCGTTTCAGTGTCATGGAGCGAGAACGGCCAGATGAAAATTCACGAACGTTTTAGTTTAATGAACAGTTTTTTGATCAGCGATCAAATTTTGTTCAATCCTCTAACAACACAAATCTACGGTGAACAATAGGACACGACAATGGCTAGGGAAATTCATTTCAAAGGGAAAGTGTAATAACAGATTAGAGGTGTTGAAAATAGTTATTGATGAAGATGAGGAAACAATATTAAAGAAAAGTAATCTCAGAGTTTAAGACAAGAAGTATTTAGGATCAACTAATATAAAGTGATGTTTGCATTTTGCATGTACAAGTTGAATTTGTAAAGAACCCATATTGGAACAGGTGAAGAGACCAGAAACAAAGATTGAACATGTACTTGTTATGGGTTAGCATGTTAGAATACTACACTTGTTGTGTGTCATTGCATATTCCCAGTAATAACATGCTCATGTGTGCGTGACTTGGTACCTTAATTGGTTGTTGAGAGTTGAATATTAGTTGAGTAGTCATTGAGATTTGAATAATAGTTGATTGTTTTAATATTAGTTTGGCTTCCAAGATTATAATCGTTTAGAATCGATTACTTGGGATGGTTGTGACTTGGTACCTTAATTGGTTGTTGAGAGTTGAATATTAGTTGAGTAGTCATTGAGATTTGAATAATAGTTGATTGCTTTAATATTAGTTTGGCTTCCAAGATTATAATCGTTTAGAATCGATTGCTTGGGATGGTTGTGACTTGGTACCTTAATTGGTTGTTGAGAGTTGAATATTAGTTGAGTAGTCATTGAGATTTGAATAATAGTTGATTGCTTTAATATTAGTTTGGCTTCCAAGATTATAATCGTTTAGAATCGATTACTTGGGATGGTTTCCTCTGTTATGTACCTCACTTGTTATCCCCACCAGGTCAGGCTCTATATTCTAGAATGCCAATTTACATAAGGTGGCCCTCCACAAAATGCAGAGAATACTATGAGTTTACCCACAATTTTTTCGTTGGAAGGAATATATATATTCTATATATATATATATATATATATATATGTGTGTGTGTGTGTGTGTGTGTGGAGTGGGGAACATAGTTACCAAAAACGCAACGGGAGCATTCGTTTTCGAAAAAAAAACGCAAATAAAACGGAACAGTGAACAATAGGACACGGCATCACATATTTTGAATTCCGCACAATGTTAATCCACCAGAGCCCCTTCTTCAACGAAAGCCAATCCACCGCAGCAGCCCCTCCTTCAATGAAAGTCAATCCGCCACAGCAGCCCCTTCTCCAATTCCAGTTAAATCTGCAAAACAAATTTTAATGCAAGATATTAAAGAGTTAATTCATGGCTATTATTTTATCCTACAAATTGTCAAAACAATGAGTGGGCGGGCAGGAAACAAGCCAATCTGCCGCAGCAGCCCCTCCTCCAATTCCACTTAAAGCAAATCATCTGCAGTTGGTAGAGATAGCGAATATATATAGGCAATCCTTTGTAAATGGCAGAGATGAGGAATGTAAATTTAATCAGATTTCAATACCAATTAACAACAAAAAAATGTCAAAAATATATTACATGTTAGCAAATAAAAATCACTGGCGAGTACTGCAAACCAGGATCTAGTTTATTCACCCTTGGCGCAAACCTTTTTTCCGAACTCTTTACGGAATCTTTTTCCAATACTTCTTAAACTCCATGTCCGATTGCAGATATTCATATAGGAGAACCGTACATGCTGAGGAGTTCAAATATTTAAAAGTTTTACTCTCATGCGTGAAAATCCCAGAGAAAATATGATGAAGATCATTAAAAATTAAACTGAAAACTGTACAGAAAATATAATGAAGATCGTATAAATGTAAACTGTACAACAATGGGAAAAAAAGAAGAAATACATAGCATCACAAAAAACCATATAAGATACCAGAGGAAACCTAAAGGAAACTTATAAACAGTTATAACAAAACAAAACAGAACAAAATAAAACAGAGAACGGAAAAGAGAAGAGGACGCTGAAAGCAAAGAGACCCACAAGCTGGTAAATATGTACACTGCCGTGGAGCAGGAACGGCGAGACGGAAATTCACTAACCGTTTCAGTGTCATGGAGCGAGAATGGCCAGACGAAAATTCATGAACGTTTCAGTTTAATGAACAGTTTTTTGATCAACGATCAAATTTTGTTCAATCCTCTAACAACACAAATCTACGGTGAACAATAGGACACGACAATGGCTAGGGCAATTCATTTCAAAGGGAAAGTGTAATAACAGATTAGAGGTGTTGAAAATAGTTATTGATGAAGATGAGGAAACAATATTAAAGAAAAGTGATCTCAGAGTTTAAGACAAGAAGTATTTAGGATCAACTAATATAAAGCGATGTTTGCATTTTGCATGTACAAGTTGAATTTGTAAAGAAACCATATTGGAACAGGTGAAGAGACCAGAAACAAAGATTGAACATGTACTTGTAATGGGATAGTATGTTAGAATACTACACTTGTTGTGTGTCATTGCATATTCCCAGTAATAACATGCTCATGTGTGCGTGACTTGGTACCTTAATTGGTTGTTGAGAGTTGAATATTAGTTGAGTAGTCATTGAGATTTGAATAATAGTTGATTGCTTTAATATTAGTTTGGCTTCCAAGATTATAATCGTTTAGAATCGATTACTTGGGATGGTTGTGACTTGGTACTTTAATTGGTTGTTGAGAGTTGAATATTAGTTGAGTAGTCATTGAGATTTGAATAATAGTTGATTGCTTTAATATTAGTTTGGCTTCCAAGATTATAATCGTTTAGAATCGATTACTTGGGATGGTTTCCTCTGTTATGTACCTCACTTGTTATCCCCACCAGGTAAGGCTCTATATTCTAGAATGCCAATTTACATAAGGTGGCCCTCCACAAAATGCAGAGAATACTATGAGTTTACCCACAATTTTTTCGTTGGAAGGAATATATATATATAATATATATATATATAATATATATAATATATATATATATATATATATAATGTGGGGTGGGGAACATAGTTACCAGAAACGCGACGGGAGCATTCGTTTCCGAAAAAAAACGCAAAGAAAACGGAACGGTACGGAAAACGCTGTTTTGTACGGTCGTTTTCGTTTTTTAACCCATGAAACCGGTTTCTCCAGAAACGAAAGGGCTTTTGACACGGTTTTCTGAGAAACATTGTTCTCGCTCCTTTGTAACGCTGGTCTCATTCCAATTGAACGTTCAGCAGAATAAAAAAGGCAAAGGTTGGTTTTTCGAGAAATGTTGCTCTGGCTAGTTTGTAATGTTGGTTTCATTGTAACTTTGGGCCCAATCTAAATTTTTTGAGGTGGTTTCATGGTCTACTGTATTTAGCCTAAAATTTCTTACACAATATTGTCTATTTACAGACTTTAACAACATTGTCTCTTGCTATGTTTT
>APFE030006061.1:0-41441 GCA_000404065.3 Pinus taeda
ATTGTAAATAATAGGCATATGTGTGGAAGTGCAACTGAGTTGTATTGTGTGGAGGAAGCTTTCAATGTGTGGAACACTTCACTTAGCACAAAAAGATATTTATTGTTAATATTTTATTTAGTGTTAAAAATGCCTATTTGCGCAATAACATTGTCTATGCTTAGATTATTATTTAATTGATTATATCCAATAAGGTAGATCAAGGTTGCGTGGCCTTGAAAAATTAGAACATTGGAACAATACCCTATGCACCACACTGCATAATGTAAACTAACAATATTAATCATAACACAAATATACATGGATCTAAAATCAAAAGCTCTATGCAACTGCTCTTTCACACAAACTTCGGAATCCATACAATAAAATATCTGCACAAACTTCGTAATCCGTACAATAAAAGGTCCACACAACAAAACATAGTAATATTCCTCATTCTCAAGCACATACCTTGTATTTTGTAGACATTCATAGGATAAATGATCTAGAAATTTGTAAAAGTATCTATGCACAACAACTTGTGTTGCATGCCGCCGCCCTCCCCCCCCATGTATGATAAATAATGTGTATTTGTTTATCTCTATAGCTAATTAGGTAGGGTCCGCATTTCACCCACACTTCTATCTCAGGGCATGGGTAGACTATACCAAAGAAAGTATCTATTTTAATCAACCATTCATGTATATGAAGTTATTGCTAATATTTTAATTGTATATATTTCAAATATTTATTTGTTCAAGCTCTTGTGTGGGTAGATATATTCACTTTTTACTAACTGCTAATATTATTACTCATATTTTAGTTATAACTACTATTATTTAAGTGACTATCTACAAAATTGCATTAATATTAAATATGGGTGTGGTTGTGAGTTCATATTTTGCCACATTTATATGTTTGACCATGCATGTTCCACCCTGCTTGCCCCGCACAATGATGTCTGCAAAGCTTCATCTACACATGCTATATCTTTATGATTATTTTCATATCTTTGAATATTTTTCAATTGAGGAATTTGTGTGGAAGTGCATAAGAAGTCCATTGTGTAGAGGAAACTTTCAATGTGTGTATCCCACTTCAAATTAAAGGTTTTTATTGCTAATATTTTAGTATTAAACAATGCATATTTTTTGTTCATAATTAGATCAAGGCTACTATTGGACTTATACAATATTATTACTAATATTTTAGTGATAAATAGTGCATATACCCTTATCTCTGCAGCTAATTAAGTGGGGTCCACTTTTTATCTATAGTTTTATCTTAGCCCATGCTTGTTTCACACTAGCTTCTTCGTACAATGATGTCTACACAACTTCCTTCGAACACACTATATTTGGAGATGTATACAAAGCTATTGCTAATATTAATTTTAAGTGTAAACAATTCTTATTTTCAAATATATATCTGTTTAGGATCTTGTGGAAGTTCTCTTTGTGTGGATTTCCACATTTTACATTAACTACTAATATTATGGCTCATATTTCAGTTTAAAATAATGCATATAAACACTCAATTCAGTAAAACATAGATCATCTGGTAATCTCATAACAAAAAAGACACCTTCGTATAACTTTGACCACATAAACTTTGCACCATATGCTTTTATTGCTAGTATTATTGCTAATACTTTAGTTATAGATAATGCATATCAGTAGTCAATTGAGTAAACATTACACGGAATGCACAAAATGTTATGTACCAAACCACATTTCATTCAACAAAAGATTTGTTTATACAGAGGAAATTCAATGTACGTAGTTTTTTTTTTTTTGGTGGCAATCCGCACTTCACATGACTAAAACCTTTTATTATAATATTATGTAATATTTTATATTTTGAAAGTTTATCTTTGGATCATTCGATAGATTCATGTTTGCGCTTAAATGATTTAATCAAATCTTAACTCAGATTAATTGTAGTTACTAAAAATGTTATTTTTTATTTTTATCAATAATGTAGTATGAGATATAAAACAAAGTTCAAAAGCATATGGTCGAATACAAATAAAAAAATGTTATCATAAAATCAATATAGTTTAGTTTTGAATGAAAAACAATTCCTGTAGTTCAATTTGTAAATAACAACTAGTTCACAGGGTGTTTAGATTCATTCCATAGGAGTAAAAACCAAATCTTCTCAACAAGACCAGAACTAATGTAATTTAATTTATATCTTTGATTTTTGGATTTAAAGTTTTTTAAGTACGATATTCCTTGTGTAAAGCGTTGACGGTGCAGAAAGCAAGTTGTTGTGCTCAGTAGAACTTTTCATTGTGTAGTTTTCTATAATCAAGATATATATGTTTATTCAACCATTAAAAAAAATTTCAATTTTGTTTAAAGAAACAACAAACACTAAATGTAATAGAAAAGATGAAAGCATATTTTTGGAAATTTATAGAAAACACTATGTTAGAATAAAATCTCAATGAGCATGCCCATAACTCAGATTTATATGAGAGCATATTCAAAAAATGGTCTTCAAAGACAAAAATGCTATATAGAATCGCAATTTTCCAAAGAAAACTATAAAGTAAATGGATTTGTGGTAGAAAACATTAGTGTTTTTCTTCCTCGAATGATATCTGCAGCTAGAAAACAACAATATCTAAAATGTATTATGATTCCATGACACAGTGAAGAAACACGATGACTGTTCTTTTAATTTAGTCCTCATCAGGGGAACTATGATTTCCATTTTCATGTTTTGGTGAAAATATATTTTTCAATTTGTCTAGTTTCATCTTGCACGTCGAAAATTGACCTAGTATTATGCTTATTAACCTTGGAAAAATTAATTAGAGATGTGTCAATATGTTCTTCAATAAAATCAATGATGCTATCAAACTCTGTTGTCATTTTCTGTTTCTTCTCCTGCAATTGAATTTGTAATATGTCGTTTAAAATTAACTCAAAATCCCTCACCATGCCCAAACCATTTAAGCATTTTATAATGTCCATTGCTCTGAATAGGAATCGTCTCTCCTTTTGGATAGTTTGCTACAAGAAGACTTGATATTATCAAGTGCAATGACCCTTTCTGCCCATCCAACTTCTAATTGCTTCACTCATTCAACATTTGGTAACTATTGGTTTTGCTTTTTGAAATCAGAGAGTATGGATAGCCCATGATTAAAAGTATTTAATTCATTGTCAATGGATTTCTTGCCTTTTGTAAAATTAATGTTAACCAAGTCCCTAAATTTCGTCATTTACTCTTGCAAATGCGTTAAATAAAAAATTGCTTGTGAGGAATCTTCAATAATTTATAATCTTTGGCATATGTTCTCGAGGATATATGTCTTCACTACATTAAGCATATTCGTAGCATTGTTAAATGTTTGCGGTGTTGCAACAAGAGGACTTAACAATGAAGGTGACCATACTTCCAGTGGAGTCATTAACATAGGAACTATATTTGCAATGTTAATTTCCTTTTCAACAAATGATTTTATACAAGTACGTTGGTAACACTTTGAGTAATTGCATCAATGATAGATTGTTGCAATACCATAAGCCCCATTGTATTAACACGAGACAAATCAATATCCATGTGTTCTTAATCAATAATATTTTCATTTTCAAGATTTTCCTTTTTAGATCTCAAATTTTGTTGGTATTGTCATACTTTTAATTTTATAATGTGGTAGGATGTCCATAAAAAATAATGTCCTCTTCTACAATTTTCTCCATTATTTTCTGATTTTCTACTAAATGAGTAGCAACCTAGTTATGTTGTTTACTACTATCACTTTCTACATCTATAGCTTGTTGGATTATTGCTCTATTGACGACACTGTTAGGATTGGATGTTTGAAATGTATGTGTTTGGTCTCGAAAAAATTTGAAAAAATTATCTTGCTCATCTCGACGAATTGCTACCTGACCAATAACCATTTTTATAGAACCAAGATTTGTTCTTTTTCCTTGAGTCGTGGATGACGTTACACCAATAACAGGTGTGGAAGGTGAAGACCATTGTGTAGGATTTAATGATATTTGTTTCTATTTTACCTCAACTACCCTTTGGGCATCCATTGTCAATATTTGATACTTGATTTACTGTAAATTTAATAAATTATGTGTTGTGTAAACATACTTTCTTGTAGAT
The DNA here is from genome assembly GCA_000404065.3 of Pinus taeda. Taxonomy (NCBI): domain Eukaryota; kingdom Viridiplantae; phylum Streptophyta; class Pinopsida; order Pinales; family Pinaceae; genus Pinus; species Pinus taeda. The sequence continues at coordinate 4,114 of APFE030006061.1, forward strand.
TATGACATGCAAAAAATTACACTAGTTATGTCTTTGCATGAAAATTAATTTATTAGAGGAAATAAAATGCACATACTAGAGGAAAAAGAGAAATCAATAGTGAATTTATAAGATGTAATGACAAAATAAAATTTCCTAAACAATTTCTAAACAATTAGTAGAGTTCTCGTGTTCATAAAATGTGTAATGAGAAAATAGAAATCCCCAAACAATTCTACACAAAAGGAAATATGTTGTAGAGAAAATTGCGAAAGAACTTGAGAAATTGAGGAAATGAATTGTTCAATACTACTAAATCCACTGAGAAGTGAGACCAAGATAGTATTTGATAGAGAAAATGCCTATGTTTTTGTTCTTTTCCATTGGTAGATTCAAATATCACTTCATTGATTGTATAATTGCAAATAACTTTGTTCCATTATCTGCTACTTATATTCATCTCCAATGTCGTGTAAATTTTCAATTTGTTGTTGCAATGGCAATTGCCATCTATTGCTATTTTTTGTATGCAAACTACTAGATACAAAACTCTTAATAAATAATAATTGAAAATATCAAGGGAAACATCTACGGGAAGTAACAGAAATAAGTATCGATATTACAAAACCATCATCTCCACTAACTACATATTTTGTTGTTGATTTAATATTATTGAAATATGTGTCATGCAAATAGAAATTATGGTGTAATATAAGACCGTTGTGTACTTGTACTACATTTTGAAAGGTTTTTTGATGCATTTTTTTGACTTCAAATACCCAAAATCTATCAATGATTTCTTGATATTCGTACAAGTTTTCAAAATGGATAAATGCATATACGTGGTAATAATAAAAATCCTCATGAAAATTATGTTGATTAGCTTAGAAAATAGCAACAATCAATATGAACACTTGTAAATGGACATCATGCATAGATATGTTTCATTAGTTCTTTAACAAATTGATTTAGTTATTGAGTTGGCCCCCACTAGTAAATAGTTGGATATTTGTTTTATTTTGATACTGACAAAGAAAATTATTTACTAAGCCCATAAATTGGCCTGGAAAATTATTTTTTCAGTGGGATTGAATTTTGACATTTGTAACCCAAATTTCTTGAAAATTTGTGTAGGATTTTGGCAAAAATAATGACAAAAATTCCACAATCTTCCAAGCGAATTTGTTTCCTTATAACAAGTGTTTTGATAAAATAAAGCCATTAATCATGATTAATAGTGCGATGTCAGTATTCCTCATCATCATTCTTCCTTATTCCTTATTGGATTTCGATTTGATTTATCGACACATTTAACACTTTCAATAAAGAGTAATTGAAATTTCAAAGCGAACGTTAGTGGTAGATGGTGAAATAAATCCCAAAATTCAAAATTATTTTCTTTCTTGCTTTGGTAAAAATTACTTCTTTAATTTTTTCGAGATACGTGTACTAAATATTAGGAATGTATGAAATAAAATAAATATGATTTCATTGTGATCGTGTAAATTATTGTATAAGTATTCAATATGGCGATATAGTAATATCATGTACAAACACAAGGAAAAATCGATTAGCCGGAAAAATGTAAAAAATGATACATTTAATCTAGTAATAAAGACCCTTAATTTATTATTTTATTGACACTAAATCATCTTGTTAAACATTGGCATATAGCTTCCTTCGCACAATGGTTAGTATATTTTTATTTGGATAAATACTAGATAAAGATCTGGGAACATTCAAAGTGTTATCAACCATGCATTTGTTTCTGAATATGCATAACCATTTCTGGATAGCTACTTTCATATTTAGTAATTTTGTTCTGTGGACACAGTCAAAGAAATCCAAACATGCATTTGTCCTCTAGACATGATTCTTCGGAATAGAAGCTATGCTATTCAGTAATCTTAGGAGAATAAAAACACCTTTTCATAGCTTCTACCACACATGATAATCATTAGATTCAATGTTATTAAATAATCATTATTACAATTGGATAAAAAAATCGATCTTATTTCTTTGAAACAAAAAGATAATGGTTTCAAATATGTACAAAAGGATGGTATTTCAAATATGTGTGGAAGGATGGTGTGTAGAACAAGGAAGATAAACTTTTTCATTCACATACATACAGACTTCAAGGTCACTCCACATAGTAAAATCCTTGCACAAGGGCTGACAAAGTTTGGACATGTTAACTTTAACACATTTTGTGTCCCTAAGTAAAAATATGTTGTTTTACATTAAGTACTTTGCACTCTATATTTTTTGTCTGCACACCTATGAAACTACTAGTTGATGTAAAAAATAATTGAAGAAATATCAAACCCATATATAATATCAAATCTCATTTATCAATTTTAGTGTTGTGCATTGTAGCAGGTTTTAGCAAAATTAATATTCATGTTTATGACATGTTGTATCTCGTAACCATCACAACAATAACAAATAATGTACAAACTATTGATACAATTCTCTACATTCCCGATTAAGAAACTTAGTATTCACACCTAGCATGAAAAAATTAATGAAAAGAAAGTACTTCTATTAATATCCATTGAGTAAATCCACTCGTAATGATGTTATCACAACTAGTTACAAAGATATCGATAAGGCCATATCTATCGATATTATAAAATACCCTTTTTGATATCGATTTAGTAAATTAAAGTATGTATTTCCTTAATAGACCAATGTCTAGCATTCGATTCAGTTGTCCCAAATTAGAGAAAAAACTATGAGGATTGGTTGGGAGTGGACTAATGTTGGTGTGCCCCTTACTATTGTAGTTGGTGTTGGTATTGCTAGTGTACTAATGAGTAGCTCGTATCTATATGTAATTACTGTAAGGAATTAGTGATAGACAAAGAACATGTGGGGAAGTATAGTTAACAAATTAGATATCATGCCCATAATATTTATCGAGTGGTACGTTGTATTTGTAATGATAATGCAATATGGATATGGATGGCTAGTTTTTTTTCTTCAAGTAGTCATTTGTGGAGTACTATTTGGTATTAGCTTACTGGGAAAAGTTGTGCAAACGTGCTTGTGCATATACAAAACCAATGGTTATTTTATTATTAGTAAATTGTAAGAAATGTGGGGGTTAATATAATGAAAGATTGCGATATTTTTGTGCTATGAATTTGCTTTGAAATTCTACATCTGTGCATTTGTATTTTTTTAATGTCATTTTCATTGTTATTGTTATTATATGTTTTATTATTATTTTTATTACTTATAAACGTATTTGGCAACTACGAAAATTGCTATTCGAAGAAAGGTGTGCAGGAGTAGTTGTGTGAAACTAGTTCTTCGGAGAAAGCATGCGTGTAGAAGAACAAATGCATGTGCATAAACATAAATAACTTTTCATGCCTCAATTACAATGCTAATTATTTATTTGCATGCAATTCTATTTTAATACTCATGATTTTTTATTCAAGAGCTTCTTCCTACAAAGTTGTCAATGTAGCATTTACACAATGTAATTAGTATTATTTAGGACTACTAGTTGCAACTCTTATTCTCATTGCATTTATATTTCAGGACATCAGGAACTTTTTTAAAAGAAAATATGATAAGCTATAATTCTACAATCAAAAGTGTCTTTTTACTTTGTCAAAAGAAATGTTACAAAATGATTTCTTTATTATTGATCTAATGAACTAAGTTCCTTTAATATTGAATAATACAAGCACAATCACCAAATGTGTAATTATCTAACCCAAAATTAGCAAATAACAAAACAATTTTACAGAGAGAATGTCCTGAATTATCCTGATATCGATTTATAAAGTGTATGAAAGGTATCTACCATAAGTACTAGAAAAATTGCAAGTTTGATGACGATCATTGCTTAATGAATATCATTAAAATTGATAGTATCAAAATGCCATTTTTATATCATTAACAACAATAGTAGTTAACTACCATTTCATATATGATATGTTTAGTTATGACAAATTTAAAGCGGTTGCAAGTTCTTTACAAAACTGATGGCAGGATTACCCCGATGGGGGGGGGGGGGGGGTGTTGGAAGAAAATATTTCAATATGCAGAATACATAATGATTTAGACATTAGATATCAATTCTTGTTATTTTTAAAAAAAAATTGTTAATGTTCATTTTATATAGTCAACATATAAGAGATTATAACAAATTGCAAAGATTGGTCAAAGCTACATGACAATATTCAAAGTAAAAAAAATAACTTTTTGTTATCGGTACTATAACAAATTAAAATGCGTCATTCGTGTAGCAAAAAATGTAGTCAACTTGGAATTGTAATTACCATAGTTCATATAACAACAACTATATTCAGGTTCAAATTTTAATTATGATAACTATGATTAAAATAAACATCAAAGGCGAAACTTATTTATGAAAATAAAAAACAATGTCAGAATTTACAGAAAGAAATGAGTTTTCAACAATAAGATATACAATTTGATTAATAATAATATTATAGAACTACTCATAATAGTTATTCTGTTGATAGCAACCTTTTTTCTCATATCGCAGTTCACTAGCATATTCATGGTTGCCATTCTGGTTAGTTTGTCTCTTTAACTTTGCGAAGGGGGAGTTGGAAGCATAGATTTCAATATGCGGAATACAAAATGATTTCAGACATTAGATATCAATTCTTATTATTTTTGAAAACAATTTGTTAATGTTAATTTTATATAGTCAAAATATAGGAGAATAAAACAAAATACAAAGATTGGTCAAAGCTAAATGACATATTCAAAGTAAACAAAAAATTCTCTTTGTTATTGGTATTATAAAAAAGTTAAATACAACATTCATGTAGCAACAACTGTAGCTAACTTAAAATTGTGATTACCATAGTTTGTATAAAAACAACTATATTCTGGTCCAAATTGTAATTACCATAGCTATGATTAAAATAAACATCAAAGGCGAAACAAATTTCGGACAATAAAAAACAATGTCAGAATTTGCACAAAGCAACGAGTTTTTAACAATAAGGTATACAATTTGAATAAGAATAATATTATATGGCTATTGATAATAGTTATTCTGTTGATAACAACATTTTTTCTGATCTCACAGTTCATTAACATATTCATGGTTGTCATTCTAGTTCTTTTGTCTCTTTAACTTTGCTTGTATTTTGCCAAAATAGAAATAATTGTTCCGCAAGTTATTAAATACATATAATAAATGATAATGTGACTCTGAAACAGAGAGATGGGCAGAAAAGGAGGAGGAGGAGGAGGAAAACCAATGTGCATATGTAAAATACCTTGGTGATTTTGCATAAAAAAAGTAGCATTTGATTTACAAAGAGTTTATCAAAATCTTTATGAAATCATGTAAACCGTTATATGAAAAAGCCATTTGCAATGAAAGGTGAAAAATTGCATCTAGAATTGATTCAAATCATAATAACATATATAAAAATTTTAACGTTTGATCCCTAGCAAACATAAAAGCGAAAATTCCAAAATTCAAGAGAACTTGCAGTATGTAAAAGCATATGTCAATATTGCTTAACTGTTAACTATTTTCAGAGTTGTTGGTTTCTTGAAACAATTTCTTTAACTTTTCTTGTATGAAATGTTTCATAGGAGTAGCTATAATTTTCTATTTGACACTTTGAATAAATATATATTTCCCAATTTTTGTGACCTCGCATTGCAATTCTGCATCCAAAACATAGTTTTGCTAATTAACATTAGAAAAGCCAATTATCCATTCCTTTCTTTCATGTCTATTAAAATAAGCTATATCATTGAATTCTGATGCCTTTGATTGTTTCAGTTTTTCCAATTCAATTGTTAATGTTTGCCTTGAAATTAAACTAGTGTCCCATGTCATACATGGGCCGTTCAAATTCTTCACAAGTTGTATAACTCTGACATATGCATCTGCCCTTCGATTCTCTATGTTTTTATATTAATAATTAATGTTTTCCATTCTTCTAATTCCTTAAGACCATGCAAATTTGAGTTGCTTCATTCTATTAATGATTTGGCATTTCCTACTCCCTTTTCTTTGCTTCATAAAGTAAATCAAGTCTCTGGTTGAAAGAAAATAAGTCATTGTTCACAAAATACTTGTCTCCTTCGAGATCATGTTCAATGCACTCGACAAATGACTTAGCTCTTTGTCCCAAGTGCTTCAGATCAGAGGCTTCTTACCATTCATGCTCATTGATTTGTAATTGCTTCCATATATTCCTAATAATATATGTTTTCACTACATTAAAAAAATTGATATATTTATAAAATTTGTACGATGTGCCATGAACAATAACTACAAAAACTGTTGTTTGTATTGCTAATGAATTCATCAACAAAGGACCCACACCTATTAAATATCTTCTAGGTTCTTTAGTTTTTTTTTAAGTTTAATTTTTCTACTTCTCGTTGACAAAGAGACTCTAGAAACATGCTATCAGTAACTTGATGCAACTCCATGAGCGATGTGAATGCAACTCCAGAAAAATAAACTTGCATTTATGTTTAGTCTAAAACGTTATTGTTATGAAGCTTTACCTTCTGAATCTTCATTTGTTTACTGCTAATTTTATACTTTGCAATTCGTAATGTGACAAAACCATCATAAAAAATAATAGATTCATTAGCAATTTATGCTATTGTTTCTTGATTTTCAGCAAAACAAACACTAATCCAATAAGGTAGCTTAATGATGTCAGCTTCTTCATTTGTAGTTTCATCAACATTTACTATTCTCATAGGAATTTTTAAATTCGCTGATTCAACAACATACACTTCTTTTGAAATAAAACTTCGATTAGTCTTTTTGTGCTTCACATTATCTAATAGTTTTCAATAAATAAATTTCATATTTGTAGTATCTTTTGTCATATTTTCACTTCATGATGAACTTGCATCAATATCATCTATCCAATATATAGATTTCTCTACAAAAGTATTGATTCTTGATTCGTGAATGATTTGTTCAACATCTATGATTAGCTCTTGGTTTCCATGGGTATGATTTATGCAACGTACATATTGAGCTTCAGAAATACTGATACTTGATACTTCCACGATATCTTTAACATTTATTATCATCCACTATTTTTTTGTCGATGCATGTTAACATTATTCTCTAATTTCTGCAAACAAGTTTCTATATCCAATTCTTTCCAAGTGTGTGTGAAATAGGTCCTCTTCATCAAAAGCTTTAATTATTTCAACTTTACTTAATTTAAAATATTTCAAAGTCTATGCAAGCTCGATAACATGGAAAAAGAAATTTACTTTGATTTCTCCAACAATAAATGACAAAGGAATGAACTATTTTTCCTTTTTGCTTTCAGATGTATCTAGGTAGTCTAGGTATTTCCTACAAACTTCAACAACAAAATACCTTTTTGTAACAAATTTTTGAAATAGAAATGGATTACCTTGAAACCCATATATTTGAATTAGTGTATTACTTTCTGTTTCTTCATGCATACCTTTCCCCCATAGAAAAAATTGCTCGTGTCGATATATATAATGAGGTTCTTTCCAGTTATCATGTAGTTGATTTTCCTCACAAAAACATTTCAAATTAGACAAAAGTTAAAAAAACGTTATTATTCCATAGTATATGATACCATAATTTCATTGGTTCTTGATTCACATTGAATTTAATATTACATGGAAAACTGCTAAATCTATCACTTGAGATAAAAGGTATTAGGAGATATTCCATCATGAAGAACCTTTTGGTCTTGGATAAATTGGTTAAGTGAAAATCTAATTCATTAAAAATGATATCATCCCATTCAAATACACAATCCTTTTTGTATTTCTGATAAAGCATATAGACAATGCATTTTGGAACTCTTGTTGTAGTTTCTCGGCCCATGACTCATGCACAAAGTGAACAAAACTCTCTCGGCTTGGAACTGATAGGTAGAATTCACATGCATGGTGATCATTGAATAACAACTGCAACAACCCCTGCCTATTTCAAGTTTGAATCACACCACCTGGAGGATTTTATTCAAGAATGTTGACTGGATGCGTTGATTCTCATCGATTCTATGCCCCTCTCTGTTATAACAGAAAATAAAATCAGTTGTAATTTATACAGGGTATTTTATTAAAATCGCGAAAACAAGTCAAAACACTACAATACATATAAAATATCATTTATGCCATGAGACCCCTTTTAAATTAATTAAGTGTTTTTTTATACATATGTGGTAGGAGCTCACTGGTATCAGAGGTGATGATTAGGCTGATAAGTGGCAGGGACAAATGTATGTCAGATATTTTCCAATGACAATTTCTAGCATGGTTACATACGGGAGCTTTGAATACAATGAACATGATACCCTTATAGACCAAAATCAATACCATATTGGGTCTGACATATCAGATCCTAATATCGGAGATCAGCGATATGAGGATATCATAGTATCATGGATGTCATATATCAGAGGTCGAAAATATTGATTATCAGAAAATCGACGGACTGCCATATCGGAATATCGATGATCAGAGGGATATGAATATCGGAAGTCAGAGAGGCAATGTGTATCAACATATTAAAGCGGGAGGTTATATCGCTATCGGAGATCAGATGGATTTTTGTATCAGAGTTTTAAAAGTTTTTTCATTTGAAACTCTCTGATAACTATTGACTCTGCTGGAAGCGGGAGTAATGATGTGGTAGGTGGGTCCTCCCATCAGCGATAAGGTTAGACTTAAGGTTTTGGTTAATTTTTAATATATGCCATAAGCCATATAAATATGAGTTCAGACTTTGAATATTTTTAATATAGCTCTGACCCTAAATATATATATATATATATATAATATATATATATATATATATATATATATATATATATATATATATATTATATACTATATATATATTATATATATATAATATTATATAACATATATATAATATATATATATATATATATATATATACACTTGTTTTAACCTTCAGCTATGACCCTTCTTAAATGTGAAAGGTTTACATATGTTTTTAAACATTAAGCCATTACATAATAAAAGGCTTGGTCTCGGGGGCTATGAAATGCATGATATGAAATAAAATATAATATTTATAGAAAAGTAATTATTTACAAAGAGACAAATTTATAATGTAAAAGGTAAAATACATTATATATGGCCAAAGCAGTGAAAAACATCCAATCTTCAATTAGGCGCTATTTGAAAACCAAATGTCCAAATGAGATAAAACAAAGTTTCATAGAAAAAAAATCGAAATCATCAAATAAATCCAATTTCTCAATAGTCAAATAGCAACATGACTAGTCATTCAGTTAAAGAGTCCCCATAATGAGAATTAAGTGAATAATAAAGGCGCGGGGGGGCAGGGGAGGTGTGTTTTTACCACAACACGGTCTTGGAACAAAAACAAAAAAAATAACCTAAATTAAAAAAATAAATGTTTCTAGGTATTCATCTTATAGTTGGTAAGTTGTTAGTCAAAAATCCCCAAGAACAATTGAAGTGGGGATTCAAATAACCTTTGTTGCTTCTCGATAAGTAGAGGTGGGGACTCCTTAGAGAATTACTCTTTTTCTTCGAGAAAGGTAGTTATTCAAGTTAATTTCCTTGCTATTCTCTGGAAATGAAATTAGATTGTTGTTACATAACTTCAATGTAAATTCATATGGAATACAAAGTAATGTTGGCTCTCAGACCTGTGAAATTCGTGTTCCCTCAACAAAATGGAAAGCCTTGTAGGAATGTTATTTGAGAACAAAAATACAACATTTATATTATATCAAAGTTAGTAACCAACTTGCCACAAAACTCTAAGAACTTACTCCTTGCTTGGGTTTTACATGCCTGCTATCATTAAAATATAATTTGAATTAGCTACTTAATTAAGATTACTTCTATCATTTAAGCAAATTACTTCCAATTTTACTTATTAATCTATATACTAATTAACATTGGGAAATTGTAAAAAAATGTCAACTCAATAAAACGTGGGTACTTTTACTTAATAGGCTTATAATTTACATTAGATTAGAATAATATGTATGCAATACATACCTTAGAGTTATAGTTTATCTTTCATTTATTCCTACATTATACACTAGTTGTGTAAAAGGATAACGAGTCCCATTATGCTAGTCAGAACCACCACTTTTTTCCCCTTGGAAAATCGTAATTTTAATTAATATTAAGGAAAATTACATGTTGTAAATGATGTGCACATATGTATTTTTAAAACACTCGTAGCCTGTCAATATCTTTTAATATTTCTTTTAATTAAATATTTGTAAAATGAATATTTAAAGGGAAAAACTATATCCTATGGATATATTAAAGTCTTTAAAGACATAAATATTTCCACATCAAAGTTATAATATTTGAAAATATTAATTTGATGTAGTTTGATTATAAAATTTTGTTATCATGCAATAAAAACTATTATTAAATCCAATATTAATACTATTAAATTTAATATTTGGATTAATACAATATTACATTTAATATGATGTTAAATTGTTATATATATATATATATATATATATATATATATATATATATATATATAATATATAATATATAATAATGGAGGGAAGAAAAAATACATAAAGTGATAGAGGTGGAGAGATAGAGGGAGTGAGAAGGGAGAGATGGAGATCAAATGAAAGAGAGGAGAGAGGAGGAATGAAGAGAGAGAGAGTGGTAAAGAGAGGAGTGAGGTAGAGAAGGGTAATAGAGAATGAGGGAGACACCAAGATGGAGGGGGGAGAGAGGCAGAGAGAGGGACAAGGTTGGAGAGAAGAGAGAGCGAGAGAGAGAGAGAGAGATGAGGGGAGAGAGGGGAAGGACTAGAGAGAGGACTTTAGAGAGAGGGGGAGAGAGAAAAGGATGGAGAGGGAGGGATAGAGAGATGGAGTTGGAGGGTGAGAGCGAGAGTGAAGAAGAATGACATAGAGAGAGAAAAGTGGAGAGAGAGAGAGGGAGTGACAAGGGAGAGACAAAGAAAGAGTGTGTATGTTTTGGGGTGAGATAGAGAGACAACGAAGGAGAGATGGAAATAAGGGGTAAGATAAGGAGAGAGAAGGAGAGAGGGAGGGAGATAGTGAAAGATTTGGAGGGTCAAGAGAGAGAGGGGGAGAGATGGAGGTAGGTGAGAGAGAAAGGGAGAGAGAGGAAGGAAGAAAGAGAGAATTTGAGAGAGAGGAGAGAGGGAGGGAGAGAGAGATGGAGTTGGAGGGAAAGAGAGAGAGAGGTAGGAAGAATTACATAGATAGAAAGGTGGAGAGAGAGGGAGAGAGGGAGTGATAAGGGAGATAGAGAGAGAGGGAGAAAGGAGCGGGAGGGAAGAGATATAGAAGGGAGAGAGGGGGAAGAAGGAGGGAGAGATATATTGATATGGAGAAAGAGAGTGTATGTTTTGTGGGTGATATAAAGAGACAAAGGAGAGGTAGAGGGGGATATAGATATAGATGGGAGGTGAATAGAGGGAATAATAGAGAGATAGAGAGAGGGGGAGAGAGATGTATAGATATATAGAGAGAGAGAGTTTGCGTGTGTTTGGGGGTTGAGATAGAGAGACAAAGAAGGAGAGATGGAGGGATATATAGATATAGATGGAGGGGGAGAGAGGGAAGAATATTTCTTTCACTATATGCATTGATTTCATTGTAGATGATGACTTCTAATCCTATTTGATTTCTTGCACTAGATGCATTGATTTTAGTGGAGACGTTGATTTCTAATTATATTTGATTGCTTGCACTAGATGCATTGATTTCAATTTAGATGTTGATTTCTAATCCTATTTGATTGCTTTCTCTAGATGCATTGATTCCACCATAGATGGCGACTTATAATATTATTTTACTGCTTGCATTAGATGCATTGATTTTAGTGTAGCTGTTGATTTCTAATTATATTTGCTTTCTTGCACTAGATGCATTGATTTCAATGTAGATTTTGGTTTCTAATCTTATTTGATTCCTTGCATTATATGCATTGATTTCAGTGTAGATGTTGTTTTCTAATCCCATTTGATTGATTGCATTAAATGAATTACATGTTGTTAATCTTGAGGCTGTAAATTATTAAAACTATTTTTGAAGACTAGATGGATGGGGGAGAGCGGGAAGAAAATTTCTCACACTAGATGCATTGATTTCAATGTAGATGATGATTTCTAATCCTATTTGATTTCTTTCACTAGATGCATTGATTTCAGCGTAGATGTTGATTTCTACAAATATTTGATTTCTTGGAATAGATGCATTTATTTTAATGTAGATATGGATTTCTAAACATATTTGATTGTTTGGACTAGATGCATGGATTTAACTGTAGATCTAGATTTATAATCCTATTTGATTGTTTTCACTAGGCACATGGATTTCAGTGTAGATGTGGATTTATAATCCTATTTGATTGCTTGCACTAGATGCATTGATTTCAGTGTAAATGTTAATTTCTAATCTCATTTGATTTTTTGCATTGAATTCAGTGATTTAAGTGTAGATGTTATTTTATAATCCTATTTGATTGTTTGTATCTTGTGGGTTCACTGATGTACAAGTGAACACACGACCAGATTTTTGCTATGCGGTGAACCAGTTGAGTCAACCGATGGTTCAGCCTACCAAGATGTTTGGGAAGGTGACAAAGCATGTATTGATATGCCTCAGAGGCACATCTCAAGATGGAATATGGTACAAATGGAGAGAGGGAGTGAAGCTACAAGGCTTCACTGATGGAGATTGGGTAGGGAGTCCATCAGATTGGAAGAGCACATCAGGAGGGATTTTCAACCTTGGGTCAGCGATAGTTTTTTGGTATAGTAGGAAACAAATGCTGATTGCACTCAGCTCAACAGAGGCAAAATACATGGTTGCAAGTCAGGCAACATGTAAAGCCATCTGGATGTAGAAAATCCTAGTTGGTTTGTTTGATCAGAGGATGGATCCAGCATTGATCTATTGTGATAATTAGAGTTGTATCAAACTCTTTGAGAATCCATTATTTCATGATAGGTCCAAGCACATCGACATTCAATATCATCATCTCAGAGATTGTGTGGTGAGGAGGATCATGTTGTTGCAATATATTTTGACAGAGGAGCAAGATGATGACATTTTGACAAATGCATTATCAAAGTGTAAATTCGAGTTCCATAGAGACAGGATCAGGGTGGCAAATAATCCCTTTCTTCTTGAGAGGGAGTGTTGAAATATGACAACAAGAATATTCCAATAATTTGTCCTTGAATTAAATTATAAATTAAAATCGAATTTAGTATTAACAACTAGTTGGAAATAATTAATTAATTTATTTTAAATTAATTAGTTGGATAAATTGAATTTGGAAGTCTTTCTGAAGTCATGCAAGAGTTATATCTTAAATTAAGGAGATAAGATTGAGTTATATTTGAGTTGTAATTAGTTAACTTAGTTTACCGAGTTAAGTCTAGTTACATTAGTTCTAAACTGTTTGAGGAACTAATAGTGAGATAATAGTCAGTTGATGCATTAATGCACTCAACTAGGGCTACTCCAGTTAACTGAATATTCCCTCATGAGGAACTCATGCATGTCTATTCTAAGAAAGACCCACTTGCGATTAAAGTCAAGGACAATGTTCTCTCATGGAGAAAACTCATGCATGTAGTCAAGGATTTAATCCTTGAGGATTGCAGAATTTTGGAGGAGATCACCCACTTGGTAATAGGAGAATCATCCATAAGGAACAACACAAGGAAATAGGAGCTTGGAGGGCAGAGAGGAAGGATGGAGAGCAGCCAAGATTTCCTATGAGGATTGTACTAAGAGATGGCTAACTGTGAGTGCTAAGGCTTTGTATAATTCCTATGTATTTCCACCTCGTATGATAATACAATAGTGTGGGGTTTTTAGCTGAGGATTTCCCCAAACTATTTTCATGTGTATTATGCCATTGATTCTTCTTCTTCTGGTTATATTGTTCAGCTCAATCTTTAAGCTTCTACAAATTGATAGTAGAAGTAGGTTATAGTATTCTACATTTATATTGCATTATTGGGTTAAGCTACCATTAGATTTTCTACAAACAAATTGTGTGCCAATTTGGAGAAATACACTTTTGGTATGACCCAAGTTCAATATCTGGAGTACATCTTTGATGAGTGGGATGTGCATGTGGACCCAACAAAGATTCAATTTATTCAGGATTGGACAGCCCCAACCACTCTAATAAATCTCCACAACTTTCTGGGTCTTTCCAATTTCTACCACAGGTTCGTGTTGGGGTTCTCCCATATCACTTAGCCTTTAATTCAAGTTACTAAGCGTGGAGAAAAATACAATTTCTTTTAGTATGAATCCCAATAGAAGGAATTTGTTGAGTTGAAGCATCACCTCTGCTTTGCACCAATGCTCGCATTACCAGACCTATAACACCATTTAATATTGAGACAAATGGCTCCAGCTATGCTATTGGTGCACTTCTTAGTTAATAAGGGCATCTAGTGGCATATCACAATGAGACACTTTCAGACAGTCTAAAAGTATCCCACCTATGACAAATAGATGTATTCAATTGGGAAAATCTGTTGACAATGGAAGCATTACATTATGGGGATGGAAACGACCATCCACACAAACCACCAACCCCTGTAGTTCATACAAACACAAGGAAAGTTGCAAAGCAATCACCATCAGAAATGGTCCACATACCTATAATAGTTCCATTTGAACATTAAGTACAAGAAGGGCATCACCAATAATGTTGCAACCTACCTCATACAATCATTGCTCATAGTGTTGGCCACTGTGATAAACTCTTGTTGACATGAGACTTTGGGGTTGCCACATCTATACAAGAGCAATCCATAATTTGGAAACACATACCAGATGCTCCTAGAAGGCAAGAAAGTTCCTAATTTTCACCTCCAGGGTGCACTTTTATGCCACATGGGAGACCTCTGTGTTCCTTCAAGTGAAAGTGCCAAGATGATTTGGGAGGTGCACTACAATCAGGTCACTGGACATTTCGAAGTAGAAAAAATAGTGGAAGTTCTACACAAGTATTTTTATTAGTCGAACCTTCGACAAGATGTTGGGAAGTACATCAGATCATGCGCTGCTTGTGTCATCTTCAAACCGACTATCAAGAAGCAAGATCTATATACTCCTCTACCTACTCCTAGTTGGCATTGAGAATCCATCTCCATGGATTACATGTCAGGCCTTCCTTCTACTAAGCATCACAATGACTACGTTTTCATGGTCATTGACAAATTCTCTAAGTTGGCCATTCTGTCGTCCTGCAAGAAGAGCATCATAGTAGAAGCCATTGCTAATCTCTTCTTTGAATCAGTGTGAATACACTTTGGGATCCCATAGTCCATTATCTCATAACAGGATAGAAGGTTCCTTATTATATTTTGGTCAAGCCTCTGGTTGGTGCCGGATACCAAAATTACTAAGTCCATGACCTTCCACCCCCAAATTGATGCCTAAATAGAGGTCATTCACATGATGATTGTGCACATTTTACGCATGTACAACTCAAAGCATCCAAACGCATGTGATGAAAACATTTCCTATGTCCAAAACAATTACAACAAATATCTCCATAGCTCAACTGGTCACAACCCCTTTTAAGTGGGATTGGAATTCCAACCACTATGTCCCATTGATGTGGCCATACCATTTGTAGCTACTTAGGTAGATTCGGCTCATGTCTAGGCCAAAGCTAACATGGCTAAAAACTTCATTGAGTGAGTTTAGAACATGTGCTAATAGGTTCATGACATATTGGACAAAGCCAATATTAAGTACAAGCAGCATCATGATCAACATTAGGTGTCACACAGGTTCTAGGTGGGTGACAAAGTTTGATCATTTGCAGAAGGAGCACCTCTTTAGGCCCCACCGCAAATTTCTCTTGCTCCAATATGGGACATACACCATCACTAACGATGTAGGGGATAATTCCTTCGATCTTAGCATTCCACCATTGCTTGGATTTCACCTAGTATTCAATGTGGACCAGCTGCAATGATACTTTCCCCCATTGTTGGACACATCTGATGTTTTTGAGCAGCTAACACCAACATAGCTCAACCTAAGATGCATAAAAAATTACAAAATTTATAGTATCATGGATAAACGTATCAAGAACACTCACCAACAGAGGAGCTAGCTATATCAAGTTGTCAAAGTAGGCCAAATCCTTCACCGAGGCAAGTGATTTACCAGGGGCAAGGTTCAACAAAAATTTCCTCACCTCATGGAGGCTCTGCATACAATGGGGAGCATTGCTTCGTAAAGGGGGAGGACTAATCTAGGTGGATATATGTGGCAACCCACCTATTATGCATAAGCATCTATTTGGTTTTATTTGTTCCTTGATTATAGCAACATTACTATTTTTAGCAGTTTTTTGGGTCCTGAACTTCTGATGCTCTTTTGACCCCCTTATCAACATTTTTTTGAGGTTCACAGCAGGCCCATAGCCATTGAAAATGTCATATCAAAAATATTGTATTACTTAGAGAGATATTTTTAACGAGGTATCGTACACAACAAATGGAGATCATATTACCAAGTTACAATGATGGGAAGTTGGTT
This sequence comes from Pinus taeda, assembly GCA_000404065.3. NCBI lineage: Eukaryota > Viridiplantae > Streptophyta > Pinopsida > Pinales > Pinaceae > Pinus > Pinus taeda. The sequence goes on from APFE030006061.1 coordinate 20,670, forward strand.
GTCCAACTAACCCCAACGGGGCCCACAAAATCTTGGCATTCCATCTCCTGGGGTTAGGGTTTTGGTTGTTTATGGTTTTCCCTGGTTGTTTAATAATAAAAAGGCACTTGAGCCTCATTGTAACACAGTTCATAGGCATGTAGCCACCACATCTCTTCTCAGAGATAAGCTACCATCGCCCGAGCTAGTTTATTTCCATTTTGTATGTAAGCATATTTTAGCTATTTGGTATTAATGAAGATAAGTTTTATTTCTAATGCACCTTTGTGTTTATGCTTCTATATGTATTCTATTGCATTCTTGTATAAGTACGAATCAACTTGGTAGTAACAACGAAATTGTAAAAAGAATTTTCTAAATACAATAAATCGAATGGTGGAAATTTGGTTCTAGAAAAATTGAAAATGATAAATGTTTAATAGACTAGCATTTGCTTGAAATTTAAGGTAGGTTAAAGTTCCTTAATTATATATTGTGCATTTGGGGTGTGTATTGACATATTTCTATAGGTCTAAAGGTAAGAAATCATAAAATCTTATAAAGGTAAAGGGTAAAAAGTAGCAGTAAACTAGGCATGAGTAGTAGGAGGAGGAAAGACAAGGAGCAGTTAACTAGGAAATTAAAGTAGGAAAAAGAGTGATGATTAAAATTTAACTAGGTAAGTAAAGTAGGAAAAAGAATGGTGACTAAAAATCACTGAGTAGGAGGAGTATCCAACTTGTCTAAGTAGGAGAGGCCTTATGAGAGGTATTATTGCAGTAAGTTTCTCTTTAAAGATGAGTAAAAGTAGTCTAGCTAGTAGGAAGAATTGTGCCTTCCGATGACTAAGAGAGTAAAGGGCTTTGATAAAACTCCTGTCCAAAAGTGAAATATGATTCCAAGTGAAAATAGTATTGGCAGGGCACTAAGACTAAGAGTATTGACAGCGAGGTAGAAGAAAATATATGGCTACCAATATTTACTTGTCATAAGGCTAACCTTGTATTGTCACTAGAAGGGGTTATTAGAGAAAACTAGACCCCAAGCTCTATTTATTAATGATTTTTATGTCTTTAATTACACAAGACGTAGGTGACATAACTCAATGGGATCAATGAACTGGGGAATAGTTTTTCTTGCTTCCTATATTGAAAGGGTCTATTTTATTAGGTTCTTTTCTGTCGTTTTAATTACGAGACGATCCAAGGAGCTTTATAATATACTTTTAACATTCAAATTTGAACAAGTTTAATTTTATTAACTTCTTAATAATGATATATTATCTTGGCATCAAAGAAGTCATAGATTGTTTAAAAAGCATATTAGTATATTTTGCTATACAACAATTCCTAATAAACCGATATAGGAAATCCTACTTCAAAGTTTTATTTTATATTAGATAGCATTTTGCAGCAAGGAGGAAGAAAAGAAATGTTAAAAATAGTCATGCCTATGTAGTATGGTCTCTTCTGCATATAGATTGCCAAGCAAAAACAAAATTATGTCGGTTTGTTTTTAATTTATGCCCATGCATATAATAATAATTGAAATTAAAAGTTTTAAATTTTAATAAAAAATAAGATAATACACAAAATAAAATTAAAGTAAAAGGAAAGACTTATCATGGGGTGTTACATGCATTTCACACGTGTTTGATCTATTGAAGAGCCACCACAACCTCAAGTTTCAACTTTTCACAATGGGAAGTTTTGGTCTTTGGTGCTCCATGAGTTTTACTACCAATAAGCGCTTTGATGTATTCATTGTAGACATGAGAAGGAGGGCATGAGACTACATCAAAAAAGACTGACCAAATGACTTTATTTAATCAAGTGAGTGAACAATCAACCATAAGAAAGCACAAAGTGAGGGAAATCTTACATTTACTTATCAACAACTACTGCTACCAGTATCTCTACTTGGTAAATGACTGGGAAATTTAGTAATTGAAGGTGGCATTGTGGATGATAGAGAGTGAAACCCTAGTCTATACGTTGAAAGGATAGGCAAGTAAAGAGAACCACTCTCTAATAAGACTTATTCTCTACAAGTAAAGGATAATCTAGAACCACAATAGAAAGAATAAACAATTCCAGATGTAGTGCCCTTGGTGCCACAAGTCCAAAGGTCTTTCCAACTCCATGGAGCTTGGCTTCGTAGACTAGTGAGATGCTAGTTTCCTTTTTGGAACACTCAAGAATATGTTATAACAAATATAGAGACACAGTTAAGGAGATGTAACAACACAAATATTCAGAGAGTAACTAATTTTGTAACGTTCAAAAATAGTAACTAATTTCGTAGTGTTTCCTTAAGGTCAGACTAAGTGAGATGTCATTGTCCATATGACCTTACTTAGATTGTGAATTGCCTGGTTGCAAAATCCGAAGCTAAAATAGTCACCGTTATAGATTTTTCTCTATCTTTCCAAGTGATTATGGTTCTCTTTGCGTTCTTTGTGTTCAACCCACTCAGGTTATGAATGGATTCTGTTTATGAATAGTCACTTTCTCCGTGCACCGTACATAAAATAAGGAATGAAGAGTTCATTTCCACTGTATTTACACCAAGTTTTCAAAACAAATTATATAGGTGTAGCAACTTTGTCTTATGAAACTCACTTCCAAGAATTGTATAAAAAAGTTTCACACAATCTCTATTTCCATTACATTATGGATTTACATCCAGTAAATTCTTGATTATGCTCATACCCTCAAGAAAAGTGGAGTTATACTGATACTATGAAGACAAGTGGAGTCAAAGTGTTTATACCTGTTTCAACCATCTGTAAGCCCTCCTCACCCTTTTAAACATAAAAGATATCTTGATATATTCTTAATTCTTAAACATAAAATGTTTACAAAGTAGGTGTTGGAAGAATGTCATAGTTTAAGGAAAAGGTGAGGAAAAATTGTTTATAGTAAATATTGGGTTAAGTATATTTCATTTTGTGCAAACTAATGAAAATAGAAAAAACTATTGCAATAATCACTGAAGCCTTGGAGGGGCATGGACTAATAAGAAGATAAAAGTAAGATGATTCACGATTCAATCAGATATTATAAGTGCGAGAAATATATTTTGTATTGATTGATAATTTAATATAGGAAAGATAGTAGGTAGTGTTATATTAAATAGATAAAATAATAATATTAATTTTCCTTTTTAAATGTTAATAAATTTTTTTAAAAAATTGATATAAATATTAATAAGGAAAAAATATTTAAATGTAAATTTTAAACAAATTTTTTAATGTCCACCCTACATCAAAGAACATAAATACATCAAATAACATAATTACATAAAATTTATATAATAATATAATTAAATAAAATTTATATTATGCGGGAAAAAGTAATTAATAGTAAAAAATAAATAAATATGATTTTATTCGAGTTCTCTCTACTTGTTAGTATAGGGGAGATGTGTAATTCCTTCAACTACTCAATGTTAGGATATTCCGACACATAGGAAATAGTTAAGTTCAACTTGGTCTAGTATAGAGTTAGGTATAGAGTTAGGTAAAGTGTGTTTCTTTACCGTTGTACATTTTGTAACTTACAATCCGACGGTCACGATATGTAGTGATCCGACGGTTCATTCTCTCCTCGGTATTACCGACACTTGATCCGTGGCTTGACACCCGATTGGTCCATGAATTCTATTTAAAGCGCATGGAGGGTCATTTGTAGGGTAACCGTGCATGAGAGAAGCTTATGTAAATTTTCATTCTTTTATTAATAAATTGCCTGTAGTAGCCACGTTTGCGCAGGCCGTGGACTGTTTCCCTCTCTGAGGGTTTTAACCACGTCAAAATACTGGTGTATTGATCTGTGATCTGTTTGTGAGCAGTGTCCTTTTGGTGTTCTGTCTGAGGAACTTACCCTGTAAATTCCTACACTCAACACAAAGATTACACATGACATCTAAAATAACACTGATACTACAACCCACTATGAAGGAGATTGAAACCACTACATAAAACATAATTACATCAACTTTATATATAGAGAGATTAAATAATTGATAATAAAAAATGTCTTAGTGTAACTTATATAAGAAATGACTTCTTTTCACGACATTTTTCCTGGTAAATTTTAGCCAAAACCCTACAGAGATTTTTAAATGCTTGAGTTTAGGTTGTTTAATCTATAGAATTTAAGTGTCCCATGAATTTTGAAGGGTGTTGAATCCATTTATGCATTTAAAAAAACATTTTAAAGAACAAAAATCACATTCTTGCTTGAAATTCTATGGCCGGATTTTGGTGAAAAATATTATTTCTTCTATAAGTTAGACTACTCCATAAAAAATTTCTAATTTCATCCATAAATGCTTTCTACTTTTTAGTATGGGAGATATGTGTAATTCCTTCACTACTCAACATGAAGATGATAGATGACATCTAAAATAATATTGATATTATAACCCACTATGAATGTGAATGAGGTGAAATCCATTCCATGCTCATGATAGAAAGTGATATTTAGAAAAAATATTAATAATAAATAATTATAAATATCAACCATAATAAAATATTTAAGTTTCCATATAAAGAAATTTAGAGCAAAAAAATTGTTATATTTTTACTTTTAGTTGTATTTCTTCCATATTCCAATGGATAGTTTGAACAAAATATTTGAAAATCTCTGTTAACCAATACTTTAATATCAACTCCATACATTTATCACGTGCTGTGAGATGCCCCACACTAGCAGTCTTATTGAGAAATCGCAAGAAAATCCAATACTACTGACGTACTATATGGGGCCCTATGCTAAAGACATCACAACAATAATTATCAATACCCTACGTATCTAGTTAATGGCCCATCATATGGTGCTACGCCACCCTTGCAAAATACAAGGTATTATAATGGTCAACCCGCATCTATCTAGAATATAGTCAATAGGGTTAACCAATACCATCCCATGCAAGGAGGCTCATATCATCCCCCTCAGGGAAATCAATACTCCTCTTGGAGTACGCATAAGACGTTTTCTCCCCCAAATGAGTACGTTAAACAAGGACACAAGAACCAATATTATCCTTTTTAAGCACTGCAACACAACATCCTGCCAATGCAAAATAATACACAAGTGAACTAGTGAAACCTTCTCTCGCTTCACTGTAACAATAAGAAGAATAACGAATTCAGTTAATCCTTCTAATGGTGCTAGGAAAAACCTAAAAATAACCCAAAGGGAAAACCCAAGTTGGGAGGTAGCAATCAACAGCAACCCCTAAGGGCACTGGGAAGTGATAATCCAAATCGAAACCAAAACTGTGGTATGACCAACAATAACTCACAGAAATAAGGCAAGAACACTAGCATCTGGACTAATCGTGCATGTGCTATCTATGGGGAGTATGAACATTATACCCATCACTGCACTTAACTTCTTTAATTGAAAATGATACAAGACAGTAGGGGGCAACACGACTAACAAACTGCAGTCATGCAAGACCCCTTCCCCCCTCAGGGAATTTTTAACACACAACAACAAACTCGCCAAACTCACTCATATGGAGGGAACCTCAATAATTATGCTAACCATGATATCTTCATGACAGGAGGAATCCTCTTACAAATGAGGAATCGAACTTATGAGAATCCCCTAGAGCCCAATCCATCCACCTCAGCTACAACCATACCTAATGGATCATTGACAATCACACAACCTTCCGCATATGCCATGCATAAAATGATCAAAGGACCCTTAGAGTGCGAAGGGAAAAATTCAAAATATGCCCGTAGTTATAGCATATTCAATGACATAGCTCAATCACCATAAACTATGTCAACACTTGAAGTCCCTTAGACATGCCCAACCCAACAAAAAGCCCTACTTTCTACTCTAGGCACAATCGACCGATCTGATTCCCACCTCATGGTCTCTGACTTGGACAAAGCTACTCCACAGCTTCCCTGAGTCGTCACTTTCCAAATCCCTGTCTTAGTCTAGAATATAAACATTATCATTGCATCGCTGATGAAGGAGCTTCCACATGCATCATGTCCAAATTTGTTTGGCAGAAGTTAAGATCCCCTGAACTTAAGCCTTCTAACATAACTCTTAGAGCATATGACAAATTCCCTTATGCTTCCATTGGTTTATATCCTAGCATACCAGTGAGATTGGCTAGAAAAACTATGTTAATAGACATTGAAGTATTAGATGGCTAGTTGGATTACAAAATCCTCCTAGGATAAAGTTATATGACATTCCCCCATGAAGGAAAGATCATTACAACTCACATACTATGAAAATGAAATATTACCCACTCCATATCAAGTGTTTCACTTAGTCTCGCCCTCCATGAAGTGATCACAACTTACACTGAGCTTAGTCCAGGCCAGTTTAAGCCATCAACTGTCCGAGGAAATTCCCAGAAGACCCTCCGGTCAGACAAGAGCTTGTCTCAAATACCGGAGCATCGGTGTGCATGATGACTTCATCAAACACCACCCAAACCCCATAATAAGTTCTAGACACCCCACCCCCTACAACTGAAGAATTCATTACTTTACCTCAAGCCATTACGCAAAACCCTTATGCCCCCCACCCAGTTTTGTCTCACACCAAACCATGACAACCCTCACATTACCAAATATGGCTCTTGTAATACTAGTTTGGTACCTAGTCCCCATGAGCGTGTCAGTTGAGTCAAGACAGATGAAGGAAGGAAGCTTCCCTGTAGCTCCACTTCAGAGGACCACCCCTACTCAAAACGATCCTACTCCTACCACAACTGGAGCTACCAGAAGGGTGAAACAAAATGGTAAAAAAGGAGAAACTTCCAACTCCTCTAGGACCATGCAACCCTACGCGTTATGTGAGGAATTTGAGCACCCAAATCATAATTTACATGACTTATGAGTTAAGAAAAATCACGAATACCTCTAAAACATTGGTAACCCTAGCTCCACCAAAAGGAGTGATAGTTGTACCCTTGCATAAAAATGAAGTACGCACCAAGCATGTGTGCGTTATATGCAATAAATATGGACACTATACTCATCATTGTCCTAATATCCCTAAACTCCAAGAGACCCTCAAATTTCTCATCCAAGCCAATAGCAAAAATCCCCCCTACACGGGAGGACAAGTTTCAAAACATCTTTTACATTCAAGAAGAGGTCGCTTCGAGATCAACACCTACCTACAACACACAAAGGCAACATAAGCAACAATTCCCCTCCTCTAGTTTACCATGTGCTATATTTGATGAACCTACTCATCCAGTAAACTTCTGCCTAGATTTATGGGCACATTACCAGGTCCACCTAATCACCCAAGAGGCTTAAAGAAGAAAACCTAAGCATCAACACCATATATACACTATATGCAAGGAGAACCATCACAAAAGGAGGTGCCCTCACCTTCCCTAATTCCGTAAAACATTGAATTTCACACATAAATTCGTAAAGGAAAAACCTTATCTGTTGGACTCAGATCCAAAATCCACATAACTTATCCCCCCACCCAGTAAAGAAGGACCCCTAGATGTCCTATGTGTCTTTGAGGAGAAAAGATGGCTAGGCCCCCGTCATTTCACCTCCTATCACCATCACCATTCTAGAATAGGCCAAAAGCAATAAAAAACCACTTGGTAAAGAAAGTTGCCCAACACATGCGCATTATGTGAAAAAACCCAACCATTTAATCAATAAATGCCACAAAATGATTAATTTTAATGACAGCTTCTGCTTAGTGGCCCACATCCCCTATAAGCACCTCTCAAACCAAGAAACAATTACGTGGTTTTATTGTCGCATATGACCTCAATTCCACTAGAAAAGGAATTTCCAGTACCTTACATAGTTTCGTGCAACAAGAGAAACACTAAAACCAATACACACAAATAGGCCACGCCATAACAAGAACTTTCCCCAGAGATGGATACCTCGATAAGATATCCTGTTGCGCAATGACAAGAAGGCATCAACATCCCATGCCATGAGTAGCACCGCCTCTCATACAATCTATTTAGTTAGCTCCAAACCAATTTAGAGAAACCCTACCCATATCACAACTTATACCTTTATACCACAAAAATTTCCAAAACAATGAATCCACCGAAAAGACGGTCAAGGCCTCGTTCAAACGCAACATCACCCCTCAGACATTCATTGAGGGAGAGTTAGCCCTCCACTACGATGTTGTCCAAGAAACAGTAGGACCTGGAAAGTTTTAGACCCTTTGGAAGGGCCAATATGTCATCAAGCATTGCCTCAGCAAGGGGGCATACATACTATCAGAGTGTGATGAGACTTGCCTAAAAAATCTCGTCAATGGTCTCTACCTCAAAAAATTTCATCCATAAAAGGTTAGAGTAAGAATATATGTACAATGAATTATTTTTTATGATGATCACCTCATCATGGATATATTCTAATAATAACTCTCTCATCTCATGTCAATAGATGGATCTTCTGCCATCTTATCACCACGAGTTCGCTGACGGCACATCTCGATGTTTGCAAAATCTCGTTGTTGCAGCATGGGCCATATATTCTCCTAACCAGACACCTCATCTCTTTAATGGACTTTGTATCAAGCTAGCCACCAACAATCAAGCATAATATCATTCCATCATAGGCCTCTTGGTCAATTCCCACTGCCTAGGTGTCCGTCACCTGCATATATTCCTTGATTCCCAGCTCGTAGTATCGCAGTTAAATAGGATGTTCCTAGTTTGTGATCCATGTCCTTTTCTGAAGTATTTGCATGCACAAAGGTTAGATAGACATTTTGATCAAACCACATTTACACATATACCTAGAAATCAAAATCATATAGTTGATCGCATCACTAATCAAATCCTAGACTGGCATGCATCATATATATAACCATCAAGATATATAAAAGCATCAACACAAGATACAACTAGAAACATAAATGCATAAATACACCAATAAGTATGGATGCATGTATCATGTCATGAGTGCTGCCAAAAATAGCCTTGCATATACATCAAAAAATATATATGAGTACAAAAAATTAGTGGCCCATGACCAAGAAGAATAAGTCAGCAAAAATACAAGGAAGCATCCTCATTAATGGGTGCTTGCCTTGGTACGTATATCATCTCGACCAAAAAACAAAAAATACATAGCTGGTCTCCCTAGGGCCCTAGTGGCCCAATATCCACATCAAAAGCAAGATGGGACCTGCTATAGCTGCCACCATAGCAATACAACTCAAATTTGACCAATGCTCCCACTCCTAGGATATCATCGTCTCAACCACAACCTTTGGAAGGTGAGCCCATCCCTCAAAGGGCACACCTATGATCAGGGACTCCACTCGTCCCTATGAGTCATGATGCATCTGTATATTTTCCTCAATAGCATTTCATCATGCCTCAGCCTACTCAGCTCACGCAATCAGTCTCTCTATATCCATAGCCCCCTCTCCAAAGGGCTTGCCAATCTCAAGCTAAAGTCATTACCAATCGCTTTGAGCCACCCCAAGGAGTAAGTAGTGGCCTCAGTACTTGGGGTCTCTGAGGAACTGTTGATGCTTCTAAAATCGCTGCAACAACATTCGGGGATAACCACCCGGTCCGGGCCTTAGTACAACTCCTTTTCCGTTTGGGATGGTGGCTCTGATTGGATATAACGGGACCAGTTTCCAGATAATGAATAAAAGGGTGGATGGGTGATGAGTTGTCTGTTCTAATGATAGGCGGATAACTTATTCTATCAACAAAAATATGAAAACTAATACTAATCCCGGGAACAACTTATTCATTTGAAATGCAACTCTTAATAATCCTTATCTATTCACAGGCATATAGATGACTCTGTAAATAAAACATGGATATTCAATCATTTAAAGATTACTTCATCTAAATAGTTAAACGAAGCGATTAACACAAATTACTGCATTTATCATTTATATCATCGATACATATATGATTGAAAGAAAAGCATGTTGTAAACAGCCAATAGTGGGATGCATAAAGGATGTTGTTAAAACACATATATATAAGCGATAATAGCAAAGAGTGATCAAATGACAATTCATATAACAAGAATGAGTTCAGACACAGATAATAGTACCATATGAGCCGCTAATCAATCCCAAATATCAATTTCTATTTGAAATTCTTCCTTCAACATAGAGATGCTTTTAAACAAAGACAGTAGTGCACATTTGTATAAAAATCTCCCTTATCAAAATCATAATAATTGGTCCAGTTTCATAAAAGAATATCCCTAAAGTACAATAGTGAAACTTCAGGGTTTAAGTCATGTACAAAACTTTACGACCCTTTCTAAATGCATGAAAGGGTCTATAAATACTACTAACTAAAAAAAATCTATGAAACAAAATCCTACTAAATTGGCATCATTTAATGCTATTTATCTCTTTAGGGGCGATCTGGCAGTCGACGATGTGAATCATGATTCAGGCTGCTTACCTTTAAACCTGAGCTGGCTTATCGCAAGCATTGGCTCCACTTCGGGTGGTCTGTTGAGGCGCAAGCTGAGTTGGGCAGCAAAGGTGGCATCCTAAATATTGGGTATGATATACCCGATAGCATCTGTGAGGCATTTTAAGGCGGCTCTCTGGCTGTGCGGCTTCACTAAGAAGAACCAATAGGCATCCCATGTCAAACTCTTGATCCCTGCGATTAACCTTCCATTTTCTCTAGCTCTGGGTAGCATGAATGCTCCAACATCTTTGTTATTTTTAATTGGCCTGGAGTACATTGAGAAATCATGTTAGACAAATAAAGAGTATTATTTACTAATTCAACCAAATTACTAGAGGTTGCCTTGCATCTTAAAATTGCTCTTTTTGCCTTCATTAACTGTGATTGCCATTATGTGAATAATATTTCCTTATGTGATTCCAGAATCCTTGGTAGGTTAGCTGCTTGTCCCTGATCGGAATCTTGCCATTCCAGAACATTTGTCAATGTTTCTTCGGCCTGATCCAAATCTGTCCTTGCCTTTTCTACTTTTTCTCTTATGGATGCCACTAAGTCGCACAATGGCTCTGCCTGGGTGATTTGCTGACATAGGAGCTTCATTTGATTTATCAATGCTTTATTTAATTGGAATGCCTCTGCTTTAAACTCATCTACCTAAGGGAGCTTTTTCATTTGCTCAATTTGTGCTGATAATTGAGCAATTTGCTCATCTTTGGATTTTATCATTCCCTCAGTTGATATTTTTAATTGTGCCAATGCTACCGATAGCTCCTTTTGCTTTTTGATTGCGCTGTCGTCAATCCTCTGTTTTTCTTCTTGCAATTGCTTAGTCATCTGATTATTATTTTGTTGCTGTACTAGAAATTGTTGTTCTGCCTGTTCTGCCTTCTGCTGCGCTTCCGATAATTGAGCTTGTAGCGAAAAGATGTCTTGATCTTTCACCTTTAATAGACTGCTCACCTCCGATACTTTATCTATTGTTGCCGCCGAATATGCTCCAGCGTATTACGATAGCTTTGTCAATTTATTGGAGGGATCAAATTCTTCCTTCCACACCACGTTGCCCGTTACTGTTAATTCAGGGAATAAAGAAGGTTGATCAGCCCTTCTCCTCTTCCTCTGTCATTTCACAACAGCTTTATGCTTAGGGCTGTAGAAGACATCTAAGGGAGGAATCTCTTCTATCTGCAAAATGATTTCACCCGATGGATCCTTAGGAATTATTTCCGTTTCCTTTAATTTGGGTGGGTCGTTGGTTTCGCCCGAAACCTGCTTTGATGTCGCTTCCTGTGTGTCTCCCTCTTTTGAAACCTCATCATCTTTAGAGCATTCTAGATTGCCGATGATTGAGTTGAATTGTTGCCAGTGCTGGAGCAAATTTGGATCAATCTGTGTATCATCATTAACTCTTGAACTGCTCTCTTCTTGAGTTTTTGCCTGGGTTTCTTCCTGTCTCTGGTCATGCACTTCCTCCTGCTGCTTTGATGTAATAGGAGGTTTCTTATCACATTGCTGCTCAGGCTCGCTTGATTTTTTTGTTGTTGGAGTAGTTGCTAACAGGTCTAGAGGCAGAGTTTGCAACCTCTGCTCTCTAATTCTGTTAAATTCGACTAGCCCCTCATCATTGTATTCATTTATGGCGAGCGATTTAACTTGATATAGTGACTCAGCCGACGCGAACAAGTCCTCAAATCTGTCTTCTTTATGCTAGAATTTAGCCAATTTGGCCTGGTCGAGTGCATTGTAGGCGATTTTTCTCGGATCAAATCGCCTGCTTGGTAGAGTTGCCAGGGTCAGTGAATTTATTTTCTCAGCTTCCTTCTCTGCATGTTTGAGATCATGCAGAGTGTAAATACCAATTCGCAAAGGAAAGGAGGGCCAGACATGCTTCTTTGCTTTTTTTAGGGTCTGAGTAACCCCATCGGCGTTGATCTGATAGGCTACTTCCCTCGCAAGTAGTTTATCAGGGATGTATAGGGGAAGCACATGGGGTTTGGCTTGACTGCCAAAAACTCTAATATAGGTGAACTTTTCTTCTCCAAGCCAACTCCCTACGGCAGTTAAATCCACCCCCGCTTGGTCAGAAATATTCGGGGTAGGCTTATTGAAAATGGAATAATGAATAGGCAACATGAAACCATTGCAGATTTGATACAAGTGGTGTTTGTAGTTGGTCTTCCACAATTTTTGATGATATATGTGGACGGGTGCGGGGTCTTGCGACGTCCACCTCCATCCAAGCACAGGAAATTTAGAATTAAAACATAAAACATCTAATACATTGGCACTGTAGTAAAATGGCGGAATGAACCTTTCAGTGATGCGAGAGTTAAATCTAAAATTAAGAATGGCAGTTGCTAGCTTATCAGATAGTATATCCGCCCAATCCATTATTTCGCCACTACACGCCGCCTCCATTAAGGGGACCATTTCTATGGTAAACTTGGTGGAATTGTGTAGTCCCCATAGTCTGCACATCATAATCCCAGCATAGCAATAAGGAGAGCATAGAGAATCGACTAAGTACTTACCCAAAGATTCGTGCTTGTGCTTTTCTGGATTTTGTCTCTAGCCTCGAATTGGTTCGGACTCAGTCTCATTTTCTGCTCGGAATTTTTCTAGGAATGCCGTGTTATACTTCTTCTCCTCTGCCGACAAATGATACATTTGCCTTAGATCCTCGGCTCGAAAAGAACCGAAAATCCTCCCATCTATAGTGCTGAAAGTTCTATCAGTAATTGGGATTTCTTGAATCGCCCATCTTACCACATCCGTATATGGGAGAATTTTCTCCCGGGCCGCTATTCTATGAAGAAAGGAATTGGATAAATCACTCAGATTAGCCTCGGATTTACTGGTGCTCTCGGCAGAAACTTGTATCCCTATCACCCTCGGGCCTTCAGCTTCAATCAAGTTATATGTTCCTTGCCAAGTAGCTCTGGTAAGTCCCAGGCACGTAGTGTCTGATATAAGCCCTTTCTTTTTATTGCCTGGATCAACGACGGGTTGCCCTGTGATCGGCGAAGCAGAAGGCATTGTGGTCTTTTTGGACTTCTTTCCCATTCCTCTCAAATCTGTCTCTGCGGGAGAATTCTGCACAGAGAGAACGATAGGCGTAATACCGGAAACAATAACATAAATCAAATAGACTGATATATTGTTAAATTCATGGTGGTCGATTGACTTAAGATGGCTTCGGCTCAAATATGTAAACAGATCGCAAGGTTGTTGTTTTCATTAAATGGCCGTTAAGGTCTGTCAATCTCATCAATACCAGTCATTTCGATTAATGGCCAAACGATTTATTTGAAGCGTGCCTTGGGCGATTTGGCGGTTGAGCGTGGATGAGTGGCTTTTCGAAAGATAGTGCCTTAATTACGAATAAATCGTATTAAACTACCTTTATGGTTTTGCTTTGAAAACTGTGCTTATACCTTTATCGCAATCGGGCGTTGGGGAAAATCATAAGTCATTGTTTTGGTTGTATTTGGAATCCCCGATCGCCGATAGCGATATTGCATCGCATCGGGAGTAGCGAGTGGGGCAGTTAAAAAGGCGTGCATAGTTGATTGCCGATTGTCGATAGCGATATCGCATCGCATCGGAGCAAGAGGAAGCTTATTTGCGTTAGCTCATTATCGTCGATTTTCGATTTCCGATATTGCATCGCATCGGAGCAAGGGGCTTTAATTGTGTTACTTCATTTATTGCCGATACCCGATAGCGATTTTGCATCGGAGCAAACCCATATGTCCTCAAGTTGTGTTCCCTTTGTCATTGCGATATGCGATCTTTCGATCGCTTTATCGCAATGACAAAGGATTGATCGTTTTATGTTAAGGCTTCTTGGTAATATTTTATTTTATTTTTTCAGGCCTTTTTAGAATAAAACTAAATTGATACCAATTAAAAGCAAAATTAAAAAAAGGGACCCATTTCATATTATGGTTTTGAGATAATATTGATATGAAATGGGGGGTTGTTGTAGCGCACAACAGGAACATGTCCGCCCGCACAACACCCATGTGTATGAGATCGTGGCCAACGAGATAGGCTAGTGGATGTCCCCGTGACCAAGCATCTGCAAGTAAATAAAGCATAGTCTCAATATCATCATAAATCATAGATACATGAAAAAACACATATGTATACAAATGCAAAAATACCAAACATATGTCTTCTAGTCCTCAGGCAGCACTTGGAGGAAGCCCCATCTCTGGATCTCCCCAAAAGTCAACTCTATGGTATGGGTAATCCAAAATAAGCTAGGGGTTGGTCTCAAACCGATGTTATACCACATCATCCCAATAATGACCCAACTTTCCTCTTCCCTCCCTCGACATCTCTTGTCCCCAACAATGCATGTGAGGCTCTCGATGAGGCCCCAATGGTACCGTAGGAATAGGGTAAATCATAACCACCTGGTCATAGAGTATGTTGCAAAGTACACTCCTATAACAAAAACTCTTCAGAGTGAAATTATGAACCTGGGTAAGCTGAGACATCATCCCTTGATGCAACAATAATTTCCAGTTAAATAACGCCCCTACCTATAGCCACTGCAAAACTGATACATGTGACCTTGAGCACTGGTTGGGGGATGCCTACCCACCATTCTGATGATCATAGCCAGCAATGCTCACTCAGCTAGATCCAACACTATTGTGATCCTCACACAACCATCTAAAATAGGGTTATGGACGTAATGCACATCATCCCAAACCTTCCTGCTAGCATCCCCTCCTGAAAGTGGATAGGAAAGCACCTCCCCTTGCAGCATCAATCCGGTGATGAAATAGATGTCGATCTGCATCGATATCGGGATATTTGTCTGATGGATAATCTTCATCTAATGATCCACATCCCAAAAGCTAACTAAATATTGCAGGTACCTATCCTACGACCTCATCAAAGGGTTTTGAAGAAACTTCAGTAACCCCCACTATGCTAGTTGATGCCTCACTCCAACATTCTACGACACAACAGTCTGAAGAAGAGCCCAATCTCGCTCTCTCCAAATCATATTGCCACCCAGGATGCCACAAGATAAAAAAGAGAACCCCTTACATCCTAAAATAATAAAAAATGGGGTAAAAAAAAAATTTCCCCCACTACATGTCTATATCCTCAACAAGTGCATGGTGCGCACACCTATCTTGAAGAACAATGCATAGGGCATGCGTCTATATCTCATAAATGCACATAGAAGATGCATAAAATCTTGGGAAATTCATGATGATCTCTGAAAGGGTTCATCACACAAACCCAAAACTCAGACATGCGCAACGTGCATCTGATTATTCCTTTCACGTGGGGTCTTTGTGCAAAACTCAAACTTTGCATGAAGACCGTGCGGTGCAAGGAGAGTCACTCATATGGTCACCTAGGTTGAGCTTAAAAAGGCCATATAGGGGACCCCTATATGGCCTACCTAATCTAAAAGACTCAAAATCACAAAGGCTAGGTCTCAATCTCTCACTTGTCTCTCTCCACGTGAATCTCGGGTGCACAAGCTGACCGCAACGACAAGAAATGCTCCAGGAAAGATCTCTAACCTCCACAACTCAACAATGTAAATGATTTATATTTGGGCCCCTTGACCCTATATATCGCCCTTTGTTTCCATCTCCTGGGGTACATTAGAGAAGCTTGGGATCTGCATCGACAAAATTGAAAGAGACACAAAGATTAGTCCCACAACATCTTCATCATGGAACCCTTTATTCTGGTAAAAAATAAAATAAAATAAAAATCGTCTTGTCACACATGTCAGGTTCTTCTCCATCTCTCTAATTCCATAACATTCATTGTATATGTATGTATTTAATGATGCATTCACTTCGAGTTTTGGTTGTATCCATTGCATGAACTTCACACATGGTTAGCTTCAACCAACAACTCGAAAAGTGAAGAGAGAGAAGGTATCATTCTCCACTCTGCATGATAGGTTTTTCCCTAAAATGATTTGCATATCCTGACATCATTTCTCCAAAATGTGCCATAAGGTCTATAATCTTGACCATGTTTATCACCATCTCACACTTGTACATGACAAGCATTCATGCCAGTTGATAGAACCCGCCCCCCCTCCCCCATGGATCCCTTCATCATTGTAGATCCTTCTTCACACAAGGGATCCATGACCACTCACTCCAACTCAAGAACCATCTAACATGCATATCTAAAATTTTAGCCTCATTATGTTGCATGCATTACGCATTCACCCCATTTCCCAAGCCATCCCAAAATACTAATGAATGCACTTTCGCATCCTACATTGGCCTATTTTTCATCCATATCACATAGCTCATTTGTACCTCTTCACTTGCCTCATCCACCCGACACAAAGACCAACCAATGGGCCCCCACCCTTAGCAGATACATTACACCTTCACACAAGTTACTATCATCATGGGGCATCCCTCTCTGTGGTTGTAAATCCAAACAAACCCCTATTCTTTTGGCAAGTGTACAAAGATTTAAAAAAAAATATATGCCATCAACATTTGATTTTTACAATTCATGGCCTTCGCCCACTTGCAGTGTCTAATCACCTTTGGTCACAACTCATCGGCAAATCACCCCCATTTTTCACATCTATAAAAAATTCACTTACACCCATTCTGGAAATCCTACAGTCTCCAGGATCATCAGAAAACATGTTTCTGATTGTCACCATTTGCATATCAATCTCTAACCTTAGAATAACTATCTTTATCCTCCATATATAGCCCTCGCTATCATGAATATTTGGCCCAAGTTATTATAATATGTCCATATCTCACATTGGTTTCCTTACTCACCATGTCAGGCAGATGACACCCGTTTCCTGTCGACTTCAACAAATATATTCCAGGAAAGAGGTAGAACCTTGGATACTCCCTCCCTTAATAGGGATATCCTCGAGTGGCACATTGGGAACCATTATTTCCTAATAATGTCATTGGTACCCTTGACATTCGACATCAACTCAAGCATTCATGACAAGGTGGTGTTGTACTTAATCACTGTTGCAATTCAATCACTTAGTCAAATATCCCCACGTCACTAAGCACCTCATTCAACAATGCTTATATTATGATATGGGGGAGGTACCTGCTACTAAATACCTATGAATACCACAACACCCATCAACATGTGCTTCACCAATATATGCATAGGAGAATAGTATTTCACCTATTTAACCAGAAAACTCCCTCAGGGCATTAGCAATTTTCATCGTCATCTATCAACATGTCAACAACCACCACGTTGACTAGACACAAATCAATGTTTTCTGATTGTAATCAGTTCCAATTAGCAATAATGATGAGCATGGGACATGCCTGCCTCATATAGACACACCATTATTGTAGTTTTTTCACCAGAGCATGGGTATCATTCATACTCAGTCAAGGGGTTTTTCTCTACTCATCTCCATAGCAAGCTATCCTCTCTCTCGAAAAGTTAATCAAACTTTCCAAAGGAAATGAAAACATGATGTATTTCGGCTATAAGTTTTCTACTAACCTCATACATCCAGGGGCAACTGTTAACACCAAAAAATCAAACACTTGTTAGTAAATCCAAAAGACATTAAAATTGTCCAGCGGAATGCACAGGTGGAGATTTCTCCAACGAATACATAATGAAGATTTAAAAATAAAAAATTATCCTAAGGTCTAAAGTTTATAAAGGAACCACTCTACACACTTGGAGCTGATTTTCTGACATGCGATCTTCCTAGTACAATCAAATTCAAGTCACCTTGGAGAAGTGAAACCCTTAATGGAATCCTCTTGTCCTACTCATATGTCTTTATCATACATGTATCGAGAGAGGGAAGAGGGATTCAAAAATCTTTATAGAAATAGGCCATGGGAGACCCAAAAGAAGAGACATTATTATGTTGGCCAAATTTCTTCTAAGCAACCCAACATCTTAGTGATTGAAGAGGAATCCACCCTTGGGAAAGTCTTCACACTTTGAGAGAGAGGAGAAACTTGCAAAGAGATTGAGGAAAAGAAACCCCCTTGCTAAGGATTTTTGAGCTCCCTAGCTCAAATAATTCTCTTCAAGTGTCTTAGATTCTAATTATATTGAACCTCTATCACCAACAATTAATAAAGGGAGATTTTTCCATATATTATTGATGTGTTTTCTCCATTTGAGAATTGTTTTGTTTATATACCTCTTTGTTTAAGTTTATGTTTATTTATGCATTGTTTCCACTATTTACAATGTTGTGTTTGTTTAATTCTATCCACTAACAACACCAATTTGACTGTGATCCTTTGCACGTAGCAATCCATTACGAAGGGGGTGTTTTTTGGTACACTTGTGCTCCTAAAACACTACAACACCCTTGTTATTTAATAATAAAAAGGCCCTTGAGCCTCATTGTAACACAATTAAGATGCATGTAGCCGCCACATGAAGAGATAAGCTACCATTGCTCGAGGCATTTTGTATGTAAGCATATTTCAATTGTTTGATATTAATGAAAAGTAGTTATATTTATGATGAACCTCTATGTTTATGCTTGTATCTATATTATGTTGCATCCTCGTCTAAGTTTAGATCAACTTGTTAGTAACAAGGAAATTTCAAAAAAATAAAATTGAAGACAATAAATCGAACAATGGAAATTTTGTTCTAGAAAAATTGCAAATTTTCAATGTTAAATAGACTAAAATTTTCTTGCGTTCTAAGGTAGGTTAAAGTTCCTTAGTGATAGATTGTGTATTTGGGGTGTGTATTGAAATATTTATGTAGGGCTAAAGGGAAGAAAGCATACAAGCTTATAAATGTAAAGGGTAAAAAGCAGTAGTAAACTAGGCATGAGTAGCAGGAGTAGGAAAGACTAAGAGTAATTAACTAGGAAATAAAGTAGGAAAAAGAGTGGTGACTAAAAATGATTGAGTAGGCTGAGTTTAAGTAGGAGAGGGCTTATAGAGGTAATATTGCAGTAAGTCCCTCTAAAAGTAGTAGTAGTAGTAAGTAAGTTCCTCTTTATAGATGAGTAAAAGTAGTCTAGCCAGTAGAAAGCAAGTAGTATTGTGCCTTCATATGACTAGGAGAGTAAAGGGCTTTGATAACACTCTTAGCCAAAATTGAAATAGGCCTCCAAGTTAAAATGATGGTGGTAGGGCACTAGGACTAAGAGTATTGGGAGGGAGGTAGGAAGAAAGTCTATGGGTACCAATATTTACTTATCATAAAGCTGACCTTGGATTGTCATTAGAATGGGTTATTATGTAGAAGGGGTTATTAGAGAAAACCGAGACCCCATGCTCTATTTATTAATGATTTTTATGTTTTTAACTACACAAGGCATAGGCGACATAACTCACCGGAATCAATGAATTGGGGAATAATTGTTCTTGCTTCTTGTATTCGAAGGGATCTATTATATTAGGTTTTTTTGGTCCTTTTAATTACAAGATGATCCAAGGAGCTTTATAATATACTTTTAAGGTAATCAAGTGGGTGAGCAACCAACCATAGAAAGCGTAAAGTGAGGGAAATCTCACATTTACTCATCTAACAATTGCTCCTACTGGTATTGCTATTTGGTAAATGACTGGGAAATTTAGTAATAGAAGGTGGCATTGTAGATGATAGACAGTGGAACCCTGGTCTATAGGTTGAAATGATAGGGAAGTAAACAGAGAGCAACCAACCACAAGAAAGCGTAAAGTGAGGGAAGCCTCACATTTACTTGATAGGGAAGTAAAGAGAGAGCAACCAACCACAAGAAAGCATAAAGTGAGGGAAGCCTCACATTTACTCACCAAAAATTGCTGCTACTGGTATTGCTATTTGGTAAATGACCGGGAAATTTAGTAATAGGTGGCATTGTGGATGATAGAGAGTGAAACCCTGGTCTATAGTTTGAAAGGATAGGCAAGTAAAGAGAGCCACTCTCTGGTAAGAATTCTTCTCAAGGATACTCTACCACCACAATAGATAGAAAAACAATTCTAGTTGCAGTGCCCTTGGTGACACAAGTCCAACGATCTTTCCAACTCCATGGAGACACCTTACAGGCCCACCTGACAGAGCTTCCTTCTCAAACTCTCTTCTTAGTTGTCGGAGGACCGAGAGCGACGCGTCATTATAGTTGGCCATAAATTTCGATCTCTGAAGCATCAGGGCATATAATCACCCATGTCATGTAGATTTGGAAAATTCCATTTATTTCTAATGCACAATCCTATACTGATGGACATTGGATATGTTTTTTTACAGTTTCTTATGAATTATGCAAATTGCAGGGCTTGTATAATTTCAGAATCTTGTCCTGACTGGTTTTTTAATAATAATTTCCATCTAAAGCTTGCATGGGCACAAATAGTAGTATGGTGA
>APFE030006061.1:45723-58537 GCA_000404065.3 Pinus taeda
GACTGCCTTGTGATACTTCAGATCTAGGAGGGGATATTGAGAAGCCTTGAAGTTTCTGGATGATGGATTGAACTTCAGGGGACTCCGGACTTAAGTGTTCTGAAGTATGACGTAATTGAGCAGTAGTGGTTGATTCCTCTTCGTCTCGTCTGGATACTGGAGATTCAGAATGCGAACGAGATGTCCGAGGAGAGGCAGAGGGTGAGTTAATCTTTGAATGGTTTGTAGGTGTTGGCTTACTCGCCATTCATAGCAGAGGTTCAAGCCCTCCTTCTAGCGCCAGAAATGTTGAGGCCTCGAAAATCGCTACCACAACATTGGGGCATAACCACCCGGTCCGGACCTTGGTACAGCTCCTTTTCCGTTTGGGATGGTGGCTCCGACTGGAGATAACGGGACCAATTACCCGATAGTAAGATAAAAGGGATGGATGGGTGATGAATAATTTACTTGAGTGGTAGGCGACTAGCTTATTCTATTGACAAAAATAGGGAAACTAATACTAATCCCGGGCACAACTTATTCATTCAGAATGCAGCGTTAAATAATATTTATCTATCTAACAGGCATATAGATGACTCTGTAAAATAAATAAGAGACATTCAATCATTCAAAAATTACTTCATATGAATAGTCACAATGAAGCGATAAATACAAATTACTGCATTCACTGTTTATATCGTCGATACATATACACGGTTGAAAGAGAAGCATACGATAAACAACCAATAGTGGAATGCATAAAGAATGCTGTGAAAAGCACATATATATATAAGAGACAATAGAAAGAGCGATCCAAACAACAATTCATATAACAAAAATGAGTACAGACGCAGATAATAGTACCATGTGAGCTGTAGATCAATCTGAAATATCAATCGTTATTCAAGATTCCTTCTTCAAAACAGAAATGATTTCAAACAATGACAGTAGTGCACATTTGCATAAAAACCTTCCTCATTAAATTCAGAATAATTGGTCGAGTTTCATAAAAGAATATCCCTGAAGTACAATAGTGCAACTTCAGGGTTTAAGTCATATACAAAACTTTACGACCCTTTCTAATGCATGAAAGGGTCTATAAATACTACTAAGCTAAAAAAAATCTATGAAACAAAATCCTACTAAATTGGTATCAGTAAATGTAGTCTATTTCTCAGGGGCGATCTGGCAGTCGGCGAAGTGAGTCATGCCTCAGGTTGTTTTCCCTTAAACCTAAGCTGGCTTGTCGCAAGCATCGGCTCCACTTCTGGCGGTTTGTTGAGGCGCAAACTGAATTGGGCGGCGAAGGTGGCATCCTGAATGTCAGGTATAATATACCCGACAACATATGTTAGGCATTTCAAGGCGGCTCTTTGGCTATATGGCTTGATTAAGAAGAACCAATAAGCATCCCATGTCAAACTGTTGATTCCAGCGATCAATCTTGCGTTTTTCTCCAGCTCCGGGTAGCATGAGTGCTCCAACATATTTGCCACTGTTAATTGACCTGGAGTACATTGGGAAATCATATTAGATAAATAAAGTGTATTATTTACTAATTCAACCAAATTTCTAGTGGTTGTTTTGCATCTGGAAATTGCTCTTTCCGCCCTGCCTTCTGCTGGACTTCTGATAGTCTCGCCTGTAGCGAAGAGATGTCTTGGTCCTTGGTCTTCAATAAACTGCTTACCTCCGATGCTTTATCAATGGTTGTCGCTAAATATGCTCCAGCGAATTGTGATAGCTTGGTTAAGTCATCGGAGGGGTCGAATTCCTCTTTCCATACAACATTGCCCGTTACTGTTAATTCAGGGAATGGGGAAGGTTGATCAGCTCTTCTCCTTTTCCTCTGTCGCTTTACAACATATTTATGCTTAGGGCTATAAAATACATCCAAAGGGGGAATCTCTTCAATTTGCAAAACGATTTCTCCCATTGGATCTTTAGGAATTATCTCTGTTTCTTTTGTTTTAGGTAGGCTGCTGGTTTCGCCCGAAACCGGATTCGATGTCGCTTCCTGTGTGTCGCCTTCTTTAGAAACCTCATCGTCTTTTGAGCACTCTAGGTTGCTGGTAATTGTACTGAATTGCTGCCATTGCTGGAGAAAATTTGGATCAACTAATATATCATTATTATTCTTAGAGCTGCTCTCTTCTTGGGTTTTCGCCTAGGTTTCTTCTTGTCGCTGCACAGTTTCCTGGGTCACCTCCTGCCTCTGGCTAGGCACTTCCTTTTGCTGCTTTGATGTAGTAGGAGGTGGCGTATTATCTTGCTGCTTAGACTCGCTTGACCTGGTTGTTGTCAGAACAGTCACTAACAGGTCTAGAGGCAGAGTTTGCAACCTCTGTTCTCTAATTATGTTAAATTCGACTAGCCCTTCATCATTATACACATTTCTGGCAAGCGACTTGACTTGATACATCGATTCAGCCGATGCAAACAAATCCTCGAATTTGTCTTCTTTGTGCTCGACCTTGGCCAATTTGGCCTGGTCGAGCGCATTATAAGCGATCTTCCTTGGTTCATACTGCCTGCTTGGCAGAGTAGCCAAAGTGAGCAAATTCATTTTCCCAGCTTCCTTCTCTGCATGCTTGATTTCATGCAGGGTATAAATTCCAATTCGTAATGGAAAAGAGGGCCAAACATGTTTTTTAGCTCTTTTTAGGGTCTGAGTAACCCCTTCAGCATTGATTTGATAAGCTACATCCCTGGCAAGTAGCTGATCGGGGATGTAAAATGGTAGCACATGCGGCCTGGCCTGACTGCCAAAAACTCTGATGTAGGTGAATTTCTCCTCCCCAAACCAACTTGCTACTGCAGTCAAATCTACCCCTGCTTGCTCAGAAATCTTCAGGGCAGGCTTATTAAAAATGGAATGATGAATTGGAAACATAAAACCGTTGCAGATTTGGTACAAGTGGTGCTTATAACTAGTATTCCATAGTTTTTGATAATATATGTGAATGGGTGTGGAGTCTTGCGACGTCCACCTCCATCCCAGCACAGGAAACTCAGAATTAAAACACAACACATCCATCACATAGGCACTGTAATAAAATGGCGGAATAACCCTCTCTGTGACACGATAGTTAGACCTGAAATCGAGGATGGCTTTGGCTAACTTGTCGGATAATATAACCGACCAATCCATAATTTTTCCACTACATGCTGCCTCCATTAGGGGAACCATTTCTATGGTAAAATTGGCAGAGTCATGCAATACCCATAGCCTACACATCATAATTCCAGCATAACAGTAAGGAGAACACAGGGAGTCAACTGAATACTTACCCGAGGTTTCATGCTTGTGTTTTGCTGGATTCTGTCTCCAGCCTCGAATTGGTTCAGACTCGGTCTCATTCTCTGCTCGAAATTTCTCCAGAAATGCAGCATTATATTTCTTCTCTTCTGCCGGTAAGTGATACATTAGCCTTAGATCTTCAGCTTGAAAAGAACCGAAAATCCTTCCTTCCGCAGTGCTAAACAATCTGTTGATAATTGGGAGCTCTTGAATTGACCACCTTACCACATCTGTGTAAGGAAGAATTTGCTCCCGGGCCGCTATTCTGTGTAGAAAGGAGTCCGCCAAGTCTTTTAAATTGGCATCAGATTTGCTGGTATTATCACATGAAATTTCTATTCCGGTCACCTTTGGCTCTTTTGCTTCAATAAAATTATAAGTCCCTTGCCAAGTGGTCCTGGTAAGTCCTAAGCATGTTGTATCTGATATAAGCCCTTTGTTCTTTCCGCTTGGATCAATGACAGCTTGCCCTGTGGATTGCGGAGCAGTGGGCATTGTAGTTTTCTTGGATTTCTTTCCCATCCTACTTAATTCTGTCTCTGTGGAAGAATCCTGCACAGAGCGAAAGATAGGTGTAACACAGACAACAATAACATGAATTGAACAACATGAAGTATATATATCTGGATGCATTCATAGCGATCAATTGACTTGAGGTGGCCTTAGGATCAAATCCGTAGATAGATTGCAAGCCTGCTGTTTTCATTAAATGGTCGTTATGGCCTGTCGATCTCATTAATACCAGTCACTTCGGTTAATGGCCGAATGATTTATTTGAAGCATGCCTTGGGCAATTTGGCGGTTTGAATGCGGATGAGCGGCTTTTCAAAGGATATTGCCTTAATTACGAATAAGTTATATTAAACTGTCTTTATGACCATTACCTTGAAAACTATGCTTTTTACCCATTTTGCAATCGGGCATCGGGGAAATGCTAAGTTATTGCATTGGTTTCGTTTGGAATTTCCGATCGCCGATAGCGATATCGCATCGCGTCGGAAATAGCTAGTAGGGCCACTTAAAATGAGGGCATGGTGAGTCGCCGATCGCCGATAGCGATATCGCATTGCATTGGGCGAGGGGGAGGCTTTTTGCATTTAAGTGTGATTGCTGATTGCCGATTGCCGATTGCCGATATCGCATCACATCAGAGCAAGGGTTATTTCTTATGTTACTTTATGCTTTTGGCGATATCCGATAGCGATTTTGCATCGGCGAAAACCAAGATGTCCCTTAAGTTGTGCTTTCTTTGTTATTGCGATATGCGATCTTGCGATC
This sequence comes from Pinus taeda, assembly GCA_000404065.3. NCBI lineage: Eukaryota > Viridiplantae > Streptophyta > Pinopsida > Pinales > Pinaceae > Pinus > Pinus taeda. Next base: position 50,285 of record APFE030006061.1, read on the forward strand.
GCTTGATCGCAATGATAAAGATAAATCGTTTTATATTGGGATTTTTGATTGGTTTTATTTAGAAAGGTCTTTTAATAATGTTTCCTTTTATTCGAGCCTTTTTTAAAATAGAATTCTAAATTGATACCAATTTGAAACAAAAATTAAAAAGGGACCCATTTCACATTATAATTTTGGAATATTAATGATGTGAAATGGGGGGTTGTTGTATGGCACAACAGGTCCAAAGACCATCTTCATCCTCCTCCAAGTGCTGAAATTGTACTGCCTCTGATTTTTCTATTTGCTGCCCCTTATCTTCAGCTGTTTGCTCCATGGTAGCTTGCTTTTATCCTCTTTCCTTTTGTAGAATTTCTCTGAAATTTTCGGTGATCTCTGGTATATCTTCCGCCTGAACTAACTGACTATCTAGATCATTAAAACTATCAGCAAACAAAACAAACGACTCCAAATATGTATGTACATAATTTACAGGATGATTGATTGGCTTCTCTTTGCTAGTTATCATGTATTTCATCTTTTTCTCTCGATATAGCTTTCTCATTTGACCAAAGACTGGAATTGTGGCATAAGAAAAGTCTAATTGTGGAGTACCCTTCAACTTATCTCCCCAAGATCTTGAAAGTAGCATACCAAAACGTGGAGGAATTTCCGCCACCACCACATCCATCAAGACATTCTTTGCTGGGATTTGGTCTAAGCTAACAACCAAATCTTTAATGAGCCCGATACATCTCACACGGCTAGAATCAAATGAATGCAAATCATGATATTTTCTGGTAATGTCTAACCCCAACTTCTCCATGATCGCCTTTGGCATCAAATTGTGCGAAGCACCTGAATCAAGCATGGCATTATGAAAAACATATTCATGCAATCTCAAACTGATATAAAAGGGAGGAACATCACTATCAGGGGACTGACCATCCAATGCTGGTCCAAAAATCATTTCTGGCTGATCATCTTCAACATTCACTGTGTCCAACATGGGATCAAAATTCAGAATTTTAGAGACTTGACCTCGGTAGCTGCTGTTTTTCATGATTTCAGTCAAAGGAATAGATATTTTTAATTTGGAAATTTCATTTTCCAAGCTAAATGCTGAAACTTTTTTGACTTCTTTGACTGGAACCTCTCTCCTATCTTTGATTATAGCTACCTGATTCGTCCTTTCTGCTGCTGATATCTTGCTAGTTGTGGGATCAATTGTCTCTTTTCCTTTCTTCGGCGATATTGGTGAATCCATCTTTGGTGCTATAGCTTCCTTTCTTTTCTGAATGGGATTGATAGGCACATCTCAGTTTCTCAATGAATACTGCTTCTATTGAGTGGACAAGGCATTCGAATATCCTCTTTGGTAATCGTCTAAATCTGCATCATTAGCTACGATAAAATCTTCATCTTGCTGGGCGCATGAAATTTCTCCATACTCTTCTTCTTCGGTGATGTAAATAGGCATATCATCAGGAGTAAAGAAGTGGTTTTGGTCCCCTACTACATCAGCATCTTCATCTGAATCTTGACTCACAAAATTCTGCAAAAGAGGAGTCTTGATTGGTTGCTGGGCTATCGGCTCTTGTACTCTTGGTTCACGCTACTTAATTCTGTACTGAGGTTGTTGTTGGCCACGGTAATTTGGATTACGAATCTGTGGTTCTGATTTGTCAAGGTTCAGTCTTTTGAACATCTCATGATGCCAAGGTGGTTCTGATGATGTAGATTCTTCCTTTATAGTCACTCTTTTCTCTGCCTTCAAACATGCTCTCTTGTCGTTCAGATTTGCCTGAACATTGATAGAAATATTTTGCATATCTTCTAAAGTAGGCGGATCTCTATCCCGTAATGAATAAGCCATCTTCGGATCAAAGCCATCCGGGAATTTGAGAAGAGCTGATTTTCTAGATGGTCTTAAATCATCTGGAATAGCATTATAAACTATATTGAACCTGATAATGTAGTCTTGGACAGACTCACCATGATTGCGTTTGATATTATTGTACTTGGCATTGATCTGAAGCGGATCCTTTCTGAGTTCCCAACGATCTAGAAACTGCTTCTGAAGTTCAGCCAATGTAGGTATACTTCTAGCTCCCAAGCCTCTGAACCATTTTCTTACCTCTCCTCCGAATGTTTGTACAAACAATCGCATAGTTACATCCTCTTCACCAATCTCATATAAATCATAAAAATTTGTCATTTTGTATATGTGCTGCTGAGCGGACACACTTTGAGGAGTGCCATCAAATAAAGGAATCTTACTCTGATAGTCCGGGGGCATATCATGCAATTGCTGAGGTAAAGCAAGAGGTGCAAAGCGAGCAGCCATTGCTCTAGGTGGATTTACTCTAGGTGTTGTTGGCGGAGTGGATGTCGCTACTGTATGGGGAGTATGAGGAGGTGTATGCGGAGGAGAAGCAATGTGGGATGAAGAAGGGGAATTAGCTGCAGATTCAGAGTAAGTAATTATAGGCTGCACAGGAATGGTAGGAATGAAAGGCGGTTCACTAGGAATTCTAGAGGTAGATGCCGTGACGGTGGATCCAATGTTTGCAGATACGACTTCTAAGAACTCAACAAGATTGGTCGCTTGGATGCTGGTCTGAAGGTGCCTCAAGGTAAAATTGTCAATTAATTTATTGTACCTTTCAAATTCAAGAGCTGTAGAAAAGTCAGGATTTGGAACAATAGAATTGAGAGCGTTTTCGGACTTGGTTTTAAACAATGACAATTCAAACCTTGCGTTGAAAGGAAGTTCTTCAAGGTATTCAAAAATTGTGGGACATGAATGAGATTTAACCAAAGGAGTTGCCGAGCTTTCTTGACGGAGGATTTTTCGAATCAAATTTGGATTTTCGTAAATAGGAGGTGGATTCGGATCTGGATTAGCTCTTGTATGTCTTTTTAAAGCCAGTATGCTTATCAGAAGCTCAAAGGAATTAAAATAATTTAGCCAATCGTTTGCTAGACTCAATCATCCAAAGGTCTAGAACAATCAAAAGTACTGGGGTGATCTGCAAATCAAAGTTTCACAAGCTAGATCGACTTAAGCAACATTTATCTACTTCCGCTTATGCATAGCAAGAGCGTTTCAAAAGCTACCTGGCGTGACTTCAGACTCCGTCTAAGATTTGTGAAACAAACTCATCAACAAGCAAACCATTTGAGATTTCTCCCCAGTATGGTCGCCACTATGTTAGCGCTCAAATCTGCCTTAGGCTGAAATAAGGCAAGACTCAAGGCCACATCAAACCACGCTCAGCCTCGTAGCTAGCCCTACGAGGATAGGAGAGGGCTCTCTATGGGTCAAACTTGGAAAACGATAATCGAAATGGCTCGAGATGACCGAATTGATGACTGATTTTAGGCTAGGTATGAAGTACAAAAAGTTTACAATTGAGTTTTGATAATTTTGTTGAAAACAAGGGAAAGGCAAATTTGGGTGCGGGGATGAGGCACAGTTTTTGCAGAGGTCTACTTGGGGCAATATAGGAGATTGTTTTGATGCCTTAAAGTAGGTGAGATGGGTAGATCAGACTGGTGAGGGGCTAAGGAGAGCAAGGGAGTCTCAAGGATTCTCCTTAAACTGAAAAAAGCATAGAAGATTAAACAAATTTAAAGGCAGATTATAGCAATTTCATGGATTCTACCTTAACACTTCATTTGTTTAATAACAAAAGATTTAATAGAGATAGTGATGCACATACACAACTTACAAGTACTGAGAGAAAAACACCATCAACACATAAAGCCACATGGATCCCAAATAGTGCTACAAAACCCTGGTCTTTCCTTTGCTAAAAATGCTGATAAGATATGTACAATATAGTGTCAAGCTATTCCCAAGAGTCCAACCCTGAAAATGACTAAGAAAATACATAATATAGGAAAGCTAACACATTTCCTTGCCTCTAGGGGTCGAGCTCATCATCCTAGGAGCTGTTTCAACCAATTCTAAACTAAGCACTACAATCTACGCAGTCAAAACAACTTGCCTCTATAAGCTAGGAAACCAATTCATTCATTACATTTTTGCTATTTTATGAATGAATCATCTAGAATAGGTAAATAAGTGTCAAATCAACATAAAGGTCCATTAATTACATCAAGAAGGGTGAAAAATTCCATCACAAGTCAAAACTGGTCAAACTGGCTTCATTTGTTGCGTTGAGGAGGAAAACTGTGCCAAAAAACCATGTGCGCCGCGCGCCTGAGCCCTGTGCGTAGCGCACCTTTCCACCTGCTTTTGGGGCACTTCTCAGCATCCAAATTGAGCTCAGGTTGGCTTGTTAGAAAGCCCTGGATGTCTACTTTCTAACCCAAGTGGAATTTTCCAATTTGGTGTTTATTTGACCCTCCAAAAGTGCATTCTCCCAGAAGTACTTCTTGCTTGTGCAAAAAGTGGCAAAAAGGTGATTTCCATGATGTTTTTGAGCCTTTTGGTCACCCAAAACTTGATGAAATGCCTTGGCAATGGCTGAGCATGTGTATTTCATCATGACAAATCCAAAAATATAAGCCACCTGTGATTTGGACCTCCCCATCTTATGGGTTGCGCGCTGCGCGCTACGCGTAGAGCCAAAAAACCTGTTTCACAAGCCAAAAATTTTGAAATGACAAAATTTTCTCAAAAATTTCCCAAATTTGGAGTGAAGACCCTCCATCATGTATCATGCTCAACTAATGAAGCCTCAGTCAAAACTCGAAGTGGATCAGGCCTTTTGCGTTTTTTTTGCGCTTTGCTCAAACGCCTCTTCAGGATCTTCATTCTCGATTTGCAAACATGCATGCAAGCCCAATAGTGAGTCTTCATGTGGCGAAGCATGTCTTTGTCCCTGTTTGCTTTCGCCAACAACTTCTCCAAATGAGTGTTCACCCAGATGAGCATTGATTCCCGATCAATAGGTGTCAAATCACCGGGTCTTCTTCGAACCAATTCCCGGTCTTCCCGAATCTTTCGCAGCTCATAAAGTTCATGCTCATCTTCCAGCTGTTTGTTGCGCTTCTCTAAGTAGTTGATCACCCATTTAGCCATCTGCAATTTCTTTTGCAGTGACTCATTCTCGGCCCTTTGCTCTCGGATGATCTCCTTGAGCTCTGAGTTGGGCGAGCTAGCATCAAAATCAATGATACCCATATCCTGACCTCCTGAAGGACCCTCATCAACCATGGGTCCCTTGCCCCTATCTTGAATCTGTACCTGTGCTAAAGACGGAGGTGAGACCCCTTCCACATGATGTGGAGATAATACTCGCTCTGCGGATGATGTCAACGAGACCCCTTCCAACCTGGGTGGAGATAGTACTCGTCGTGCGGATGCAAATAAGGCCCTAGGGCCTTTCTGATATGTCACATATACTGGAGCATCAACATGCTCGGTCTCAGGAATGTCAAACTGCTGTGAAGGCCCTCCCTCATCATGAACTATCTCTGGAGGAGGCTGTAGTGCAAAAAAGAAATCACGAGAGATGAAATCCTCCCAAGCAATATCCTGTTGTGCCAACTAATGCATCACTATGATTTTGATCAAGGCATAGTGATATATGCTCATGTGCTGATGTGCCGGGCTCTTCCTCTGTACTAAAGGCACCATCCTCTCTATGTTTCGAAACATGAAATATGGAATGTTCATCATACGTACCCATGTGAAATGCATCAACAAACGAACATGGTACACATAGAGACATGAGAATCTGCCCTCACAGCTGAAATACCGAATGATGAGTTTCATCAATGGTGCAAACTCATCTTTCAAGTATCTAAAAGGAAAGGCTGCTCTCAAGTGTCTGATATATCCGGGCTTGATATATGGCTCATAGTAATACCTGTCCAGCATCTGGCGTTTACTCCATTCCTCCCCCACATTTGGTATCCCGGTGGCCTGAGCAATAGTGTCGGGTGAGAAAGTGAAATCCACTCCGGCAAGGTTTACATGACCATCCTGTAGGTTAAGAACAAATAGACGGACCAATTCCCGATGATGTTGAGTTTGTGAGATGATCTCACAATATTGGTAGCATGATTGGCGTCGAAAACAATCCATTGCAAGTGGGCAAGCTTGCAATTGAGCCAAAGAAGTAGGCTCCTCCCTAACATGTTGTCCACTCTTTCCACCTTTGTGATACCTCCGTGGCACATTAGGCACATTGACCTCCGGGGTAGAGTCATTATCATACTCCTGCTCATATACTGACTCGGTCTCTGACATGTTCTTTTAAAAAACAAGGTAGCTGGAATATATATATGCTGATATACAATTGTGTACAAAATTGACTGTAGACCTTTTTTCTTTTTGTCAAAATGCTGTGACCAAGGGGACACAAATGACAAGGGAATTGTTAGGAAAAGGGAAGCATTAGGGAGATGGGAACAATGGAAATAAAATAAGGAAATTAGGGAAGGGAAGAGGCATAGAAATTTTGAAATGTTAGGGTTTTGGGATGAGGTAGGGATTACATGTTTATAGTAGAAGGGAGGGATTAGGATTTTGAGGGAAGATAGTGTAGGGTTTTATGACGATTTATTGGGAAAAATATTGGTGAAAATAGTGGATGGGAAACAAAGGGAATAGGAAAACCTTGGCAACAGTGATTTTTGAAAACCCTACAGCAAACTTGGCATTTAAATCCTAACAGAAAATTAATGAACAAGGAGGGTTTTTAAACTTGGTTTTTCATGGAAAATATCGCATAATTTCTTTGCAAAAACCATCCAAAAACCAAGAACAAGCCGTGATGTAAGCCTGCCTATGATTTGATGCGTGAGAAGAGGTGTTTTGAGTGGTTTCTGGGTAAAGTTCAGGCATAAACTCCTATGCGCCGCGTGCCTCACCCAACGCGACGCGCGCGTGTTAAATTGCACTGGAAAATGTTGCCTGATGCGCCGCGCGCCCTGGAAACAGCCCAAGTTTCTCACAAACTCACAAAATCGCCTTTGAACAATGCTCTTTGCTCTTGGAATGTGGAATGGGTTGTAAATGAGGAGAAATTTCTTCATATAGACTCCTTGTTGATTTTGCTTAACCCAAAAACCATTTTCTTATGTTTGGTTGTTGACACTTTTTCAAAATTAATAGGCTCTGACCTTTTCGGTTTCCCCTTTAAAATTGGTTGAAATAATTATTTTCTCTGATAATTTTTGCAGGGATAGCTCTGATATGCTTTGGCAAAGGAGACCAAGGCTACACTTGGACAATTGAATAACTGAAAATTTTGACAATTTTTACAAAAATGAGGTGACAGCTTATCTTCAAAACAGAGTTTTGAAGAGAAGTCCTAATTCAGCTGTACAATGATGAAAATTATTAAAGTGATGATATATCAAAGACATCCCTCTGGCCTGCTGGTCTTCTAAGACCTTTCAAGACAAAATTGACTCAACCCTAGACCTAAGACCTAAACATTTAAAACATGATTGTAAATGACCTTTGAAGATTTATTTTAATGAATAGACCTGAACCAGCAGTGCCAAGCACGAGGGGAATGAGTGACACAAACCGCTCCATCAGAGTTATGGCATGCCTAACGAAATGCAACTGATCAAAACGGATGAGACACCTAAACATGAAATGCAAAAGAGCTTTGATCTCTGACGGAGGGATAACTAGACCGACTCTAACACACCCAACCAATCTGGGCTACGTCCACCAAACATAGGCATCGGCAATCTTTATTGTCAAACAGGAGATTACAAAATAATCAATTTCCTCACAAACTCTCACTCTCAAACAATCCATATGGATACTTGTTTTATAGCTAAGAGAATCTAACTGCCTCATAAATCCTCTTACATCAAATATAGGATGCATTAACCTCTCCCAACAACCTGGAGCTAATCTAGCAACAAATTCCTATTTTTGTCATACATTAGAGCCTATTTTGTGAAACAGAAAATCTCAACAATCTCCACCTTGACAACAATTAGCCTGATACCTTGTTTGTTTATTATTTTATCTTTTCTGCAAGCCAAGAGAATCCAAACACCAACGTAGCTTCTCTAACAAAACGGGTTTCGTGAACATGTCTGCACAATTCTCCTTTGTATGCACCTTTTCAAGAGAGACTCCCCTTTCAGTCATAACCTGTCTTACAAAATTGTACTTGATCGATATATGCTTTGATTTACTATGATAAGCCGGATTTTTAGCCAAATGTATTGCATTTTGACTGTCACAAAATAACTTGATGTTGTCCTACAACCTACCAAATTCACCAAACAAACCTTTCAACCAAATCGCTTCTTTGCAAGCATGAGAAG
>APFE030006068.1:414-19988 GCA_000404065.3 Pinus taeda
TTCTTACCAAAGCCTTACCACGGGGCAAGCATGTATACTTCAGAGACAAGATGGGTGTGGTGAGGAACACCTTCCTCGATAAGAGGGAGTGTTGAAATTTGGTACCGGAGGACAGGTGATTCCCTAAGGCTTTGATCTTTGGCCTAGGAAAAAGTGTCCAAAAGAATTTAATTTTTCTCCTAAAGTAACTTTATAATTTTTATAAAGTTAAATCTAATTTAAAAGTGACTTTAATAAAGTTAATGTAAAATTAGAAAGGAAAAGTGACTTTGGAAATAAATGATTAAGTGGGTCTTTATTAAAGTGGGGTGAGTTAAAAAATAAAAAGTGAGAATTAAATGAGCCCCCCCTAGATCTCAATCTATTTCAGCCATTGGATTTAGAAGTTACCCAAAAGTCACTTAGGATTAGATTAAAGGAGGAAAAGGAGGTATGAGGTTATTCATTCTTTCATGAGCAGATTGAGAGAAGGAGAGCAAGAGAGCAAGGGAGATTTCTGGACAAGGAAGAGAAGGAGATAGCAGCTTGGCACACATTCCAAGGCAGCAGTTGAGCAGATTTGTACAGCTGATTCAGCACACAATGAAAGGCTGATTTTGGCACGATTTTCTAGAAATCCGTACAGCTGGTTTGCACAGAAATCGAGTGGTTTGCACAAAAATCAAGGAGCAATTTGCTATTTGTTCTGCACGCAAATCGAGGTCCGTACAGCGCATTTATTGCAGTCCATACAGCGCATTTATTGTAGGTCGTACAGCAGCATTTAATGCTGAAAGTGGGCACGAAAATCGAGGAGGCCGTACAGAATTTATTGCTGTCCTGTTTGCTGTAATTTCCAGTTTGCTGTGAGGCACAGGAAAAGAGATAAGTTGTAAATTTGCTTGTTGATTTTTCTCTGAATATTTCTCACTGTAAAAAAGGCATTTTCAAAAATAAATAAGAGCTCTCAAACTAGTTTTCCCCAAGAGTTGTAGGGGGTTTTTCCAAGGTCACATTGACCAAAAATCACTGTGTTTAAATGTGTTAAATGACTGTTTGTACCTACTGATTTTTATTTCTGCATTTTCCAGCATTCTGTAAAATTTCCAGAATTTGTGTTTTCAGCAAAAATTTATTTTTTCAGTTGTTGAATGTATGGATATGGAAAAGGGCATTTAACTATATGGGAGAAATAAGGTGAAACTGAAAACCGGGGTGGTAAATGAGAAATTTCTACATGAGTGGGTTGGTTTTTAGAATATTGTAATTTCATTACTTATTGTGGTAATTAGGCTTAAATCTAAAACATTTTCATTGACTAAGATTACACAGCAATTGGAGAAACAATTCATCAAAGGGTTAGATAACCACGCAAAGGAGATCAACTAGGGCACTAGCTCAATTTATTTCTTTGTTGCAGGTGGGTCAATCGGACAAAGGTTGGACCATTCTGAAAGGGAGCTTCAACCGAGATAAGAATTTGTATTTCACCACACAATCGATCTAAAGATCAAAGAACACCACACTAGGGGCCGCTCCTTGGATCTGAAAAATGGAAGGGGTTTTAAGTCAACGATGGGGGCAACTTCTCTTCAAAGACCAATCCCACTTCCTTGACCAATTGCAAGGTTGACATAGATACAAGTGTGTTTCACAACTTGGCTTATGAGGTGAATTTGTTGTGGCAAAAGGTAAGAAAAGTACAGCAACCATTTTATTTATAAAAAACCAAAATATTTTCATTTTATGTTTTAGTTTAGGATAACTAACGTGCTAATTTTTCATGTTTTATCATAAGAAAACAAGTTTATTTACCTTCGAGTTTTTAAAAATAAAGTTATATCTTAACCAAGGATTGATACACTGATTTTTGAGGTTTTATTGCACATATTTTCAGTAGCTTTATGTTGCAGATCTGCATGTTTTTACAGTTGTTACATAACAGATCTACAATTTTTTCAAGATTCCAAGGTCTTACTAAGTAAACATATTCATTTGAAATCTTGCACGTAGGCTCTAATATTAATATACTTGCTGATCTATCAATTTAGAGTCTAAATAATGGTTTTTCTAGTTGTTCCTTATTTAAATTATTTGCTGAAAATTTTCTGGGCATAGTACACGAGGGGATTTGATCCCACGAATTCAAAAATTCAATTTCCAGTTTGCTAAAAATTGCAATTTGTTGTCCAAACGCTAGGGAGTAATTTATTAAGGTCAACCTAACACCTCCTAGCCTTTCCACCCCTAGATCTTGGATCTAGAGCGCTTTGGCACTAATTGGGTGACCCTTTAAGGGAAATTGGTTGTTGTCTACATTTTTCTACAGATTTTACAGTCTGCAGTCAGAAGGCAGAAAGCTAAATAACATTAGAACCCTTCAAACCAGTCATCCAATCAAAGAAATAACTTTAGATCTGGTTAGAATTTTTTTGTACACTCTGTTTGACTACTTACATGTTATATCTTGTTTTTTTTAGTGTAACATCTTTCTGGTTCTGAATTTTGGCTACATATTTATATACAGAAAAACAGTGGAACAGCCTATAGTTAATTCCTCCACCTCATCATTTGACCCCAAAAAAAGCATTGGTCTTCACTTGATTGGTTGAGGTACTAATTGAGAATCCTCTCTTAGCCTTTTTGAAGGAAGTTGAGCTCAAAAAAGGGGGGGATTTGAGCCGAGGTAACAGTGGGCCCTTACTCTCTGTGTGCCCATCTTAGTAGGTGTTATCTCTTAGAGAAAACCCTGGTTGTAAGGGAAAAACTCTAAGGTAACCTCTAACCAATCTTTTGAATTGAAAACTAGCCCTTTCAATTCAAAGGGGGGTCCTTTCTATAACTCAGTCAAATCTGACTGGTTATGTACTTAGAACAATGGCTAGATCTGATTGGATCATATAAAATTGGTTTGAAAAGTAAAGGTAAACCGTAAAACCATTGGGCATGGAGTCTGATACAAATACACTAGCTACAGGTCGTACAAATCAGTCTAACAGAGACAAGATAGCTGCAAGTTTCTTAGACAAACCATTAACAAGAGATGGTCGGAGACAATAGAAGTAAACATCAAAAAACAGAGCAACCATGTGAATTTTGTAATTGACATTAAAGTTGAAAAACACATAGGAAATCTGAATAACTTGCAACAGAGCATTTACAGAGAACTTTGTTTCATAACCTTTATTCAAATTACTGAAGATCAATGAATTTAAGCTTTGACTAAAAAAAAAGAAAAAACACCATAAGAAACTAACTGGAAACCTTCAACACATGAATCTCTGAAATTCTATAGAACTGCTTGCAGCGAGTTCTAATAATATTGAAAATAATATGCACCAGGTTTGATTTTCAAAAAATTCCAAACCCTTCTTCATTCTACAAAGCTTGTCTTTATAGAAAAGATTACAACTTACAACAGGTTTCTCATATCTACTTAATTACAATTTTCTAAAAATAAAAGCGTATATGTCGAATACATGCACATAATACATTTTTCCAAACCTATCTGTATCTAAACATAACAATGTGCTATAAAAATGGCCATAAAATTGGGTCAAAATGGTGACTGATCCTCTGCCTGATTTGCTGGAACTCGTGCCTCGTCATCCTACTAAAAATATCTTTTGTTGCACAGCTCCTCCCTTCGGGCTTCCTGATCTGATAACACTAACAATCTCAATGTTATCCTTTTGAAGCCGGAACATAAACAGTATTGCTGACGGCTATCAGCGCTTTTATAGAACCGATTGCCAAAAATGCGCTAACAATGAAAATGTCAACACTCTTTCACTTCTAACAATGCAAAATGCTGATAGACGGGTTATCAGCCTACAAGCAAAATTCCACCTTGACAGTGGGCAACCAAAATTGTATGGCAAACAATCAACTAGCTAAGCATGCTAGCTGCCTCCAGCAAGATGTCAATGTTGTCTTCCTCTGTCTCTTACTCCTTTAAACCTCGATAGTGACCCCTTTTCTTTGAATCTTTGGTTTTCTTTGGTCTCTTTGAGCTTGTGGCCTTCTCTTGGTTTATGATCAACTCCTTTTGAGGAGCTTTATCTACATCTATGACCTCCTTTGCTAACCCAAGATTTTATTTCAACTTGATATTCAGTCTCAGCTTATTCCATGGCCTAGTGTGGGGTCTTTTTCCACTTTTAAACATCTCTACCAAGGTGGGTTCCTTATCTACTGGTGTTTGCTCTACTTCGGGGCTCAACCATTTTTCCCTTGGCTTTCCCTGTTTGCTTGATAACTTCTTTTTATGCAGGTAGGGGGGCAATGAGAGGAAGAGCATCCTTTGTTTTTCTTAGCCTATCACTTCTCCTGGTATAAACCATGGGTAATTCAAAGACCAAAGGAGGAATTGGTTCCACCTTTTGTTGGCTCCTAGTTTGTACAGACGAGATCCCCTATTCAGGATTTTGTGGCTGTTTGATTTTCTTTTTGCTACCCTTTTTCCTACTCGTTTTTGGTTCTGCAGATTGAAGTTCAAACCCTCCCCAAAACAAAAAATGTTCCCAGTTCCTTCCAACCCTTCTCAACAGGCTTTCAATTAACAATTTTATCAAACCCTTATGATATATGAAGTGGGAAGATGCATCTGTTTTGGCTCTAACTCTAGCGGACATATGTTTCAGGCTTTCCAACATAAAATAGGGAGTATTGATTCTCAACTGACATGTTATATGAGCTAAAAAATAGAAATGATAGAGATTAACTCGATTGTAGTGTCCTTCACAAATGAAGTATGACTGAGTGATCCACAGGAGACAATGCCACTCGTCCTTTAACCAGGACCTCTGAACTCCTGAAAGCCAGTTCATTTCCTTAAATTTATCTTTCAAGAAAAAAGGTACATCAATGCTAGCCAAAACATGGCTCCTGAAAGCTCTCTCTTTATCTGCAATTAAACCTATGACCTCAGTGATTAATTTCTTTGTGACTTGGAATGAAATTCCCCCAACAATCACCTATTGACCATCGAAGCCTTCTACAAATGCTCTAGCAACTCCATCACGATAACCTGCACAACAAGAGAAAAATTGCTCCCACCCTGCTTCCTGAAAACACTGTTGAATCTCTGGATAGATTTCGAGCGGGTTGGGTGCCTTAGGCTCGCTTCTATTTAATTTTCCGCTCCTTCCCATGTTTCTCACTGTCAAGCAAAAGCACCAGAAGCGGGATGGCAATTCGATCCTTGGTTTCCGAGGAAAACTTAACAACCCATCCTCATTTAGCATAAGAAATACAACAACTCAATCATGGGTTATACGAGTCTTACTATATGAGGTAAATTACTCCAAGACGTGTCAAGAGGTACATCATTATAACGAACTAACAACTGATTTAAAAAATATTAACACGCAATCATTATTTTTTAACCCACATTACCTTTCAGCGGCGGAATCCAGCAATGCATCACATGACCTCACCATCCAACTCATCAGCACTTGTTTGATAATGATTATTCATCTATTGACCTGTATTTTGTCAGCGCATTATAAGACAAAAAATTGGAATTTCTCCTTTTGGCATTGATACCCTGAATGTCAGTGCATTTTTTAAATTTCCAAACATGAAATAACGTTGACACTCTCGTTGTCAGCACTTTAACCCTGTTTATTACAAATTGGCGCTGACACTCCCATTGTCGGCACTTTAACCCTGTTTATTACAAATTGGCGCTAACACTCCCATTGTCAACGCTTTTAAAAATTATTGACTAAAATTGTGATAACAGTAGGTTGCACATACTTTTAGAACCATACTAATCTAATCGATAACATTTTTTAGCATCGTTCCCAGGGAATAGGTGAAATAATTTCAATGACATTTCAAAGATATATTTCGAAGTGTGAATTGTTTCAGTCCACAACTAACACTTTCTAGCGTCGTTGCCAAAGTGAGGTCATTTATCCCTGGTTGTATACGACAACACCGTTGGGAAGTTTTTCATTTTGCATTTGTACCTTGGTGAGATATTTGATTAAGGACTAACTTGCAAGGTCTCACTTGGCAACTCCACTTCAAAAACATAAAGAGGTACTATACAAGAAGTTACACTTCAATGTAAGAACTAAGGTAAATATTGGAGACTCCACATTTATGATTTTATGGTTGGTAAGCAAATTGTGAATTTAAGGAATCATCGTCCCAATGTATGAAGTATGGGTTCTAGTAAGAATTTATCTTTTGACTATATATATGTTCCTTTGGATTTATCATGCATTCTCAAACATCCTCATTCTCCTATAATTGATTTATATATGCAAGTCCATAAGTTTAATGGAAATCCATGGTTAGCTCCAGACTTCTTACAATCCTTTGTGAATTATATTGTAGATACTAGCTCTTGAGGGTAGCTCAATTGCCAATGGTCATGTTATGAAGTATTATGTAAGCCATAGTTTTAAACAGGCGCTGGATCAAACCATATTCAATAAACCAAAATTGAACAAAAATACATAAAATAATTAATTTTTAATGAAAAAATTACTAGCACCATGTAAGGCCAACCTTCATTCACTCCTATGGACAAAGCTTAATCGAGATCAAGGTTGCGTTTATAATTTTCACTCACTAATCATCAAACTTACTATAGATATGACATGCAAGAAATTGAAAGCTAATTCTTTGTTAAACCAAGAACATACGAAACAACGTTCAACTTTGGAGCATCACTTGAAGGAATGTCGAAAGAGGTAGAACCCATTCTGTTAAATGAATGAGTGGCATCAGTGATCTCCCAACATAGTGATCTTCATCAAGTAGCTAGCCACCATGTTTTTGTCACATGCGTGTGGAAGAAAGCTTGTTCTATGGAAGCATCTTGTGATAACTTTCATGATCTGGGTACAAAGTGATCAAGGCATCATGCATCTCCTTTGCCATCATCTTCTCCAAGTGAGGGATCAAATGGCTCTTCACATAATCAAGGATGATTTCTTAGTTTTGGCTACATTTTTGTTATGTATGGCCAATTGTGCAAGATTAATAGGCACTTTGACCTCACCTCATTAAACACCAAAAGATCAACCCCCTCCAAAACATCTATGTTTTGCACATTCAAGGAGTGAAATTTGTAGTGTCTTATAGCAGTTAAACTCTCTAAGACCTAGATTTCCCATCCCTGCAACTCTTAGGGCATACCCTAACCAAATAGATTATTCACAAATCATTTCAAATTAACAACCTATCACAGGTGCAAATCAAGTCTCTCAGGCTAAGTTGCATGAAACACCGAAACGTTTCAAAGTTTCTGAAACGGGTTAGAAACGTCACCTCCCAAAAATGGAAGCGTTGGCTGAAACGTTAGTCTAAACATCATATATGTATATGTATATATATATATATATATATATAAGTGAATAACACATTAACCTGCAAGAAAAAAGGGAATAAGACCCATAGATGACAATTTAAAAGGAAAAACAAGTCTATATTAACTCTAATTGATGATTACATGATGGTCAAGTTTCCTCTGAGTTTCGACCAAGCTTCGGAGTTTCAGGTACAGGTACGGCCCAAAACGTCGGGTTCTTTGAAGTTTCGTGCAACATAGCTCTCAGGTATAAACAACACTCCAATCCCTGGAGCAACTAGTGCGTCACACTCAACAACCTATCAAATGTCCCAATGTCTATCTTAGGCACATATCAGTGTCAAACATTGAAGTTAGGGCATCACACCCACTGAACTCCTCTAACAACATCCTCTCACAGGGAATAACTTGTTGAAAATACAAAGAGGCAAGTGAATCATTATTTTGCCAATTTAACAATTTTTAACCATTAATACATCACATGATTAACCATCAGAGATAAAACACATGAACACAAAAATTTCAAATTGAGCAAAAACCACTTGAATGTTTTGCTATCAGCTTCAATTTATTACATCAACCAATGAGGACACCAATCCTCTATAAGCATCAACTTATAACTTTCGTAAGCATCAACCTACGGGAGACACTAATTCCCCAACTAAGCATCAACTCAGCAGAATTCATAAGCACCACCCCATAGGAGACACCAAACTCCTAGTTGAGCACCAACTCAGCAATTTGTAGGCACCAACCTACTTCAAGCTACTACACAACTTCTTCTACTTCATCAATTTTCTCCTTGGACCTGTCAGCAACAACAAGCTTTATGTTGCTTCATAATTGTTCCACAACATTGATATTCCAATATGCTCACACTATTTCACTTAAATTCTCAATCTTAGCCATATATTTTTTATAAAAAGCATTTCAGGAGTTAGGCCAGTTCTCGAGTCGCTCATCCCATATAATATTTGCCCATGGAACTCAGCCAAACTAGCCTCATATAATATTTGTACAATCGCCTTATACAAGTGTTGGTCTAATCAAACCTCAACATAGACTCGGACCACCTAATCAGCACAACTTTCAATCTAACCAAACCCTAATTGTCAATTCAAGTGGACTCTAACTCTCGGTCCAAGTGAACCGTTTAACAGGGCCTTTGAAGCCAAAACTAGTCAATTTACATCAGGAAAACATTTAAATCTTCAAACCATGATGAGGAAGTCCATATCGAAGGCCCACTTATAACTCAATTCTCGATCTGTAAATAAGAACAAGGCTTGATCCTTGTGACAAATACTCTGATCTGAAACTTTTGCGCGATTATGTCTCCTTTGTACGTGACCCTTTCTTATGCAAACTGAGGATATCTGTAATTCACATACATCGAGAAACAGGGCTAAAACAGAGTCTAACCTATGCGAAAATCTACAAAATGGAGACAATGCAAACAATTAAAATGTGTGCGAGAAAGGCACTTGAGTTCATTTTGAGTTGTGCCACATTGTGGATATACACGTTTTGTGGGCATATATTATCTTATGACTGGTTCTCTGACATCATGACAAGTCCCTTTCCCTCTGATCTGCAAAATATAGGAATACTACAATATACTTTGAACCCTACAACAAGAAGTATCCTCACAATTTAGATCTGCACTATAACTTAGAAATTTTCTCAGACAAAGATTCTTTTCAGCCTCCTCATCCTTCCCTAGTCCGCAAACCTTATTTGATCTCTTCTTCTCAGCTTTGGCTCGAAATGCGACTCGTGTGTTTTTATTTATAGTAGTTTTCAATGTGTCATTTGATAGGGCCTACCTTACATTCAATTTAAACTTTGTTTGGACCAACCCCTCTCTTCAATGGAGTAAATACCAATGTATTTCAAAATTAATTTCTCTTCAACCGTAAAGAGCTAGGGGGCAAAACACTTATCACCAGAAAATTCTTGGATTGAACTATCTAATGCTGTAACTTTATTTTGCATCTTAACTGAATTTGACCACATTTTTCATGAATTCCTTGAGGGGCTTCTTTTGGGTTTCATCTTTGATTTTGAGGGTTTAAACATTTTTGTTGGATGCTTCCTTCATCTGCAGACTCACCTTTGCTTTGACATCTCTTGGCATTGACATCAATGTCAACATTACTTAACACAACCTACTCAATACATATGGATCCTGAAAGTTTAGATCACTTGTTCTGATACTATGTTAAATTTTGAGCACATGGTGCACAAATTAGATATGTACTTAGAAACTAAACGGTAATGAAAATTAAACCAAATGCTATTAGTTTCTCTCAAAACACCAATGTTTGAGCAATAAACCTATATACGTGGACAATTTGAAAATATACACCGAGATGGGATTTTTTGGTACGGTTAGCAGGCAAGAAGGTCTAACTGGTTGGTTTGGTCGATTTTTGGTTCAACCCAGTTGGTTTTTAAAACTATGTAAAGCATGTGATCGAAGGTTCAAATTCCCCCGGTTGAAAACTTGTTGGAGCGAAGTTAGGGTTTAGAACAGGGAGCAACAGGGGTGAGCTGGTAACAATGGAGGGGCAAGGAGGAGGGAGTTCCACTCCCTCCTACAGTAACGTAGTATCAAGTAGAAGCAAGGAGGCGAGTGTAAATGGTTTCAGGAAACCTACGGAGGCGGAAAAAAGAAGACAAACACAAAAGAGCCGGAATGCAGCAAATCCCTTGAACAGGAAGAGACTCACGGGGCAATCAGGGGGGAGGCGAGACCGGAAGACAGTAGACAGAGAACTGAGTACAAATCTGCAACGGGACCCTATAAACCCAAGTCAACCATTAAACCTCGGGTGGTCTTAAATGATCCTACACTACAGGTGCACAGAGATCACATGGCGACTTACGCAGTAATATGCAAGTTTATGGGTATATGGCCCACGAAGAAGAATCTATACACATGGATAAGAAACAACTGGAAACCAAAGGGAGAAATAAATCTACATCTAGGGTCCAAGGGTTTCTTTACAGTGGTTTTCACCAACCTAGAAGACAAAGACAGAGTGTTCGAAGGAGGACCCTACTTCTACGTTGCTGCAGGCCTATACATGCGACCTTGGGTGATGAACTTTGTCCCGGAGCGAGAAACATTCACATCGGTCCCGGTATGGATAAGACTATAATCCTTACCTTTAGATTATTAGCTGCCTGAATCCTTAAAAGCTATAGGCAATAAATTAGGGCATTTTCTAAAAATATCAGAGGCAACCATACGAGGGAAATATACCTCCTTCGCCCGCATATGTGTGGAAATGGATCTATCGAGAGCACTTCTGGATGAAGTCATTCTAGAAGTGTATGATGAGGAATGGGTTCAGGCAGTGGACTATGAACATGTCCCATTCAGATGTCGTAAATGTCATGAACATGGGCACCTCTTTAGAGATTGCCCACAAAATAAAATGGAGAATAATCTGAGAACCAACACAGGCAAAGATCCTGAAGGATTCATCAAGGTGGGAGACAAAGGGAAAGGAAGGGGAAGAAAGCACCAAAGAAAACTAGTGAGAACAACTTACCAAGCCATAACAATTTCGAGATGTTCAAAGAAGACAGAGGGAACAATGGAAAGGACAATGCACTGGAGATCAATCCTGCAAAGAAGGAAAAAGAGGACAGCATCGAAATCATACATAAAAACAGCGAACTAAAGGAGAATCGACTAAGCACTATGGAACTTGGTAGGGATCATGAGATGACCCCAAGTGAAGTTGGGACAAAGGACCACGAACTACAAGAGATTCTTGAGAGGGAGAATCTTGATCTAGAAAAGTTCCTAAACCAAGGCACCAACAAAGGGATTGACTCTCTACCACAAGAGGAGTTTGACAGAGTACAACAACTCTTCCTCTGGAGATCTCAAACGAAGGCTACTGAAGTTAAAAGGCATCATGACAGCCAGGAAAACAAAGGGGTCAAATCAATGGAGGAAGCATCAGGACACTACCAAGAACCCAAGCAAGAAAAGAGGAAGGAAGAGACAAAATGAGCTGCTGACGGAGTGTGGGAGACTCATGATTAACTCAAGCAAGATGAAAGATCTCACCAGTTACTCATTTTCAAACCCATCAATATGAAGCTCACAACCTGGAATATTAGGGGGCTAGGAAGCAAAAGAAAACAAAGAAACCAGATATGGTGTTTATACAGGAAACAAAATGTTCAATAGACAAAACCCGGGAGATACACAGCAAACAGCTTATTAAATATGAGTACCTAGAATTCAAGGCTAATAATACAACAAGTGAGATCCTCACTCTTTGGAATCCTCAGAAATTTGGAATTCTAGATGCTGAAGCATCCAGGAACTACCTTTCAATGATTATCCAACCTCTGGGTGATGAGAAAATCTATATGATCACAAATGTCTATGGTCCTCAAAAATCTGAAGATAAACTCAGGCTCCTCACTTCACTGAAGGAACTGAGAAAGAGACACCCGACAATGCCCTGGATTCTGGGAGGAGATTTCAACATGATCAGATCTCTTACAGAAAAAAAGGAGGGACTAGAACACTAGGAAGAGACTCCGTTGCATTCCAGAACTTCCTAATCAACATGAAGCTAGTGGACACGAAAACAGCTAATGGCACCTTCACATGGAACAATAAGAGGGGAGGAGCTTCACAAGTTGCCTCGAAACTTGACAGATTCATTATCTCGGAGGACCTCTTTCTCACTAGCCCTAACTTGAATGCTTTTATCCTTCCTTTCGAAGGATCGGACCACTAGCCTGTTCAACTAGAAGCTTCATTTATTGGCACTCCGAGGAATAGACCTTTCAGGTTCGAGAATGTTTGGCTCACTCACCCTGAATTCATCACCAATATTGGAAAATGGTGGTTGGAAGACATGCCCATTCAAGGCACGAAAATGTTCATTCTGCAACAAAGACTCAAACACATCAAGCTCAGACTTAAATAATGGAACAAAAATGAGTTTGGCAATATTTTTAACGCCAAAAGAGAAGTGGAACAAAAATTACAGAAAATTAACCATATTCTCATAAAAGAAGGATTCACTAAGGAAAGGAAAATGCAAGCTGACTCTCTCCAACAAGAATGGGACAACAGATGCCAGCAGGAAGAAATCTTCTGGAAACAGAAATCAAGAGTGCAATGGATCAAAGAAGGAGAAAGAAACACAAGGTTTTTTCATAAATCTACCATGGAACATAGGGCACATAATCGGATTACAAAACTTATTGATCCTCAAGGGAAAGCGCTGAGCACGCACAAAGATATAGAATCCATTCTGGTACTGCATTTTCAAAACATTGCAGAGGAGCCTATCTTAGACAGATCTCTATTCATTAAAAGCTTCACTCAGCACATTCCAAAACTGGTAACCAGGGAAGACAATTACAATCTCAATAGGCCAGTGACGGAAGAGGAGGTCATGAAGTAATCAAAGAGATGCATAACGGGAAAGCTCCGGGCCCAGATGGTTTCAACATAGACTTCTTCAAAGCACGCTGGGAAACCGTCAAACATGATATCCTTGAGGTGGTGGAGGATTCAAGAAATTCAAAAACAGTTCTAAAAGCACTAAATGCTTCCTTCATGGCCCTAATCCCTAAGCAGGAGAAAGCTATGACACCAAATAGATTCAAGCCCATAGCTCTATTGTTAAATTTGGACAACTAGGTCCAAACTCCATGTTCTGATGCTCAGATTAAGAGGCTAATATTTTTGTTGGATTCCTCTTTCTGAGAGGTGTAAAATCCATATAAAATAAGTCTTAATCCGATGAGTAGAAACTTATATTTGAATTATTATTCTTAATAAATTATATGTGCAAGGCGGCGTTTGAACGTTAGGCTCACATGCCCAACAGATGTTCACACACCTCATGATGGATATAAATAAGGAAAAGTTGGCAGGGAATTTCATTCACCAACACAACCACATCTTCCTCTCTCATCTAAAGTTACGAGCTACCTGGAGGACGAATTTCAGCCACACGTAAGGACGGAAGAGACAGACCGCTACGCTGAGCTGTAGTACGATTTTCTGCTGCTTTGGGTTTCGCAGAGTTGACAGCGTTACTTTGCGTCAACGCTTGGTCCACATCAATGAACTTGTGGAGGTTCATTTTTGAAGGCCGTACTACCTGGCACAAAAACGAGGTCAAGGTTGACCGTTTTTTGCTGCGTTGACTTTTAGCTTGGCCCATGGCGTGACTTTTCAGGACGCGTTGACTTTGTAAATTGACTTGGGTGACTCATCTACTTGTTGGAGGGTTGTTGTGACACATGTGGGCTGGCTGACCAAGAACTTTGCTGGTTGAAGCATCCTGTTGACCGCCGAAACGAACACACACATTTTCCTGTTTCTGATTTGTCTTCTGTAAGATCTGCTTATATGTTCTATCTGCATTTTGCTTAACTACTTGTATGATTGCTGTGAGAAAAGTGAAATTGCTCTTAGCATAGAACATCTACAAAACTTTACATCTATGCAATGTGGTGTACAAAATCATTTCTAAAGTAATTGCCAACAGACTCAAGCCCCTTCTTCCAACACTCGTGTCTGGGGAGCAAACAGGATATGTGGAGGGAGGGCAAATTCTCAATAACATTATTCAAGCTCACGAAGTGGTGCACTCTCTCAAGAATAATAAGCAAGCGGGTGTGATCATTCAGCTTGACCTAGCGAAAGCTTATGATAACCTAAGTTGGTCATACATCAGGGATGTACTAAAAGCGAATGGCTTCAACCATAATTGAATAAGATGGGTTATGGCTCTAGTTACCTCTGCTATCTTTTCAATCCTTCTTAATGGCTCTCCATCTAGGACCTTTTGGCATTCGAGAGGTCTCAGGCAAGGATATCCGCTCTCCCCTTTCCTCTTTATCCTTATGATGGAAGGATTACGGAAAGCGATCAATGTAGCCAAGGTGGAAGGAAGAATCCAGGGTCTCAAGCTAACCCAAAACGAAGACACTTTGACTCATCAACAATTTGTGGATGATACCATGCTGCAAGGCACACCCACAGTCAAGGAAGCCAAAGCTTTCAAACAAATTCTGCATGATTTTGCCATGGCGGCTGGCACAGAGGTAAGCCTCACAAAATCAAAAGTTTTCTTTTTTAACACTAATATTGCTATTTAGAGAAATCTCTCTAGAATTCTCGGCTTTCAAAGAGATCATCTTCCCTCCAAATACCTGGGAATGCCTCTCACTGACAAACCCCTAAGCAAGGAAGTTTGGGAGCCAGTGACTAATAAACCAAAGGACAAAGTCAGTAGATGGACAAACAGATCTTTGAATTTAGCAGGTAGGCTAGTTCTCACAAAGGTTGTGCTGCAAACCATTCCAATCTACATGTTTTTGGCTCTTCCTATCCCAAAAGGAGTTTTACAACAAATCAGGAACATCCAAAGAGATTTTCTTTGGGGTAAAGGGGAGGAAAAAAAGAAATGGGCTCTGGTAGCATGGGACAAGCTATGCAAACCCAAAACTCATGGGGGTTTGGGTCTCCATGACCCGAAAACTCTAAGCAAAGTTTTAGGAGCAAAACTATGGTGAAGATGGCTAAAGGAAACAAGAAACCCATGGGCCAAGCTCTAGAAACAAAAATATGCAAAGGACTAGCAAGAAAAGGACCACATTCGAATGACAGGACACATCAGGGGCTCCCATATTTGGAACAATGCTTGGGACAACAAAGCTTTAGTTCAGAAACATAGTTTCTAGGAGATCAGAAATGGGAACCTAGCCTGGTTTTGGGAGGACAACTAGCAGCAGAACCTAACCTCTGCAGAGAAGGACTGGACATTCTCAAAGATGATACTATCAACAAAGGGCTGCAAAAGATAAGTGACTATTGGGATCAGACAAGGCACAATGGTAAATGGAGAACTTGGAAGGTACCAATTTACAGTGAAGAGACGCCTTTTAAGTCCCAAGCTGATGCTCTTGCAGCAATCCTAGAAAAGAGAAAAAATTTAATCTCAACTTCAACCGACCAACTAAGATGGGGAAGAAACAGTGAGGGCAACTTCAACCTCAAAGAAGCCAAAAGAATTGCCACTGGATTTAACTTTCCAAGTCCTGACAAAATTTGGAAGGACCTATGGCAAAACCCTCATTGGATGAAAATCAAACTGTTCATGTGGCCGGTACATCACAAAAAGATTCTGACTTGGGAAAATCTTAGAAAGAAAGGGTTTACAGGAACATCTAGATGCTAGTTATGTGGTCTTCATGAAGAAACGATGGATCACCTTCTCAACCTCTACACTTTCACCTCAACATTATGGAACTGGGTTGCCTCAATCTTCAGGCAAACTGACAAGGATGAAAACGACATCACTAAAACTTTAAAGAATTGGAGGAGAAACTTATCAGAAAATAAGACAATCAACATTGTCTGGACTCCGATTCCAGGTATTTTGATCTAGGATGTTTGGAAAGAACGCAACAACAGAATTTTCAAGAATAAATCTAGCACAACCCAAAGCATCATAGCTTAGATCTTAAGACAGCTCAAAGACACTGTAAATACCTTTCTGAAGCAACCTCTCGAGAATCCTCCTTCTCACCAGGATGCTCGCATTCTTTTGCTTTTAGGCCTCCAGAAGCTTGTCCCCCAGGGCCAAAACAGGACTGCTATACACACTGCAATGGAGAAGGCTTTCTGGCAACCGCCCCCCTAGCTTTTTGAAATTCAATATAGATGGAGCCTCAAAAGGAAACCCGGGTCTACTGGTTACGGAGGAGTTATAAGAGATGACAAGGGAAATATAAAAGTTATCTTTCATAGCCATTTAGGGAATGCCACCAACAAAATGGCGGAGCTAATGGCCATAGAGCATTGCTTAGAAATTTTGATTGATCACAATGTGCATAACACAATCATTGAGGCAGACTCTGAATTAACAATTAATTCTGTCAAAAAACTAGTTAATGGCTCGGCACCAGAAAAAGTTTCAAACCATAGGAGACTTTTGCCGGTCTATTATCGTATTCAATCACATCTAAGAATCCTGAGAACCCTCAGTTTTGCTCATGTACGCAGAAATGCCAACAAAATAGCAGATCGGCTGGCGAATGAGGGGGTGCTCTGTAAGAGAGATAACAGTAAATGTAAATGGGAGTTGGCACCCACAGGGAAACTGCGTGAGGAATGCCACACTCTGGCAAGCGTAGATAGGGAACATTATCATAGAATGAAGGAGAAGCAGCATTTAGGAAATAAAGATGTTGAAGGACGAGGGTTCCATAAGCAGAAGACTCCTGACCCTGTGTGATTGGGCCTCCCAGAGGAAAGGTTGCACGTGGAGAGAGAACGGGATGCTTTTTCGAGGTAAACAGAGTTTTAGTGGTTTAGAGGGTTTCGGGCAACCCCAATCCCCTAAGCAATATTTTAAGGTTTGCCCCCGATGTCACTCATCATTCAACACGTGGCTGCAGGAAGGTGAGAGAAAACCGCCCATATCGGGCGGGTTTTCCTCGTGCTTCTTCTTCGCCCGATATTCTTGTCAATCGTCGAATCTCGCTTGTGATGATCTATGGCTATGATTCATCGAGCTAGTTGGCGGTGTTAACCGCCGAGCTCTTCGCGAACATGGATGTGTCTTGTCCCCTTCGTATGGGTTTCGGGCGGTGAAATAGCCCGAGAGTTATCTCCCTGCGCAGACCCGATTTGACTCTAGAGATGGTTTTGAAACATTTTTTCAGGTCCATTGTGTTAGATATAAGGTGGCCCAGTTGAGCTCCTGCTTTCGCTGGTCCTCGATGCTTTGGCCTAGTTTCTTGAGTTTGGGGAGGCCGAGGTTTGTAACATATATTTGTAACTTTTTAGTCAATGAATGAGAAGAAAACACTCTTGCTTTAGCAAAAAAAGAAGGTTCGAATTCCCCAAATTTAGTGCGTGAGCCATGTGTTAAGGCGCGCGTGGTTTCACCTAGAAGTTATAGTGGTAGAAATCAAAATCAACCCAATGTCACAGGGGTATGAGCCCAGCGCAGTTGTCGATTCATCTAGTCACAAAATATATATATATATATATATATTGTAGATATTAACCTTATCTTTGAAGATGAATTAATGAAAGCCTTTGCATTGTAAATGCAAGGATATGAAGCATGGAAATGGTATTGTAAATTTGAGCCCAAATAGATAAAATCATTCCCCCAATGCATAAAAAGTTTCGAGAGGGGATTTATGGGTATAAAGAGGTTGAAAATATTTATGTCTTCATTGACATGCAAGGAAGAATACAAGAAAAGATTAATGACCTAGCTACAAAATTTGGTGAGCATTCCTCTAATGATCTCATCACGAAATGAAATGGAAAGAAGATGCATGCATTCAGTTTCTTGCGAGACTATGTTAAAGCACAATATGGTGAGCCTTATATGCAAAAGTTCGAAGAATCAATGGTAACTCCAAATCCCCTCACTTTCCTAACACAACAAATGAAGGAATTACAAAAGATCCTAACTCAACATCATATTACCATGACACAAAATCAAATCACAATGCAGCAAAGGCTCCTAGAGCTCAAAAAATTTTATGCAAGTGAAGAAGAAGAAGAAGATCATCTCCATAAAGAGGTCCATCACTTTCCTCCCTCCCTAAACCATTATTGCATAATTTAAGGAATGATGACAAATGGATGGCTTATTTGAAAATGATCCAAGAAATAAGGAAAGTGATGAGGGAGACATTGTTGAAGAAGGAGAAAAAGAAATTGTTTGTCTCCATCCCCAGAACGAGGAAAATGGTGGAGAGAGCATGACAAAACACCATCTAGAACTATGTCTGGACAAAGAATGTCTCATTTACCTTCATGTCGAGGCCAAGGCTACCGAGTCTATTCACCTACGGCATTATTCCACAACTGAGCAAATTGCAGACATCTTCACCAAATCACTTGGAAGAGAAAAGTTTGGAAGATTTAGAATGATGCTTGGACATACAAACACCCCTTCAAATTGGGGGGGGGTGGATGTTGACACCTAATCCTCTAGGATTGGAAAAATATTTGTAAATATGTAAATAGAAAATAAGAATATGAAATGATCCATTCATACTAA
This sequence comes from Pinus taeda, assembly GCA_000404065.3. Lineage (NCBI taxonomy): Eukaryota > Viridiplantae > Streptophyta > Pinopsida > Pinales > Pinaceae > Pinus > Pinus taeda. Next base: position 18,808 of record APFE030006068.1, read on the forward strand.
TGAAATTGCATTTGTAAATTTGTATTTAATTGCATTCATACTAATGAAATGATTCATTCAAGAGTTATCATCCATCCAAGCCTGACAACCTTAAAGAACCCAATGACAAAGAAAACTTCACAACAGAACTGAATGGTGTTGAAAATGTAGCGAGTGAAGGTCTTTTGGCTTGTGCCTTAGCCAGTGAAGACCTCGATTTGTCATTCTCTAGCATGAGTGCAAGCTCATGAGTTAGACTTCAGCCACGATGAGTTTATTTCTAGTTTACTGGAATGATCATCAAGATTGCATGCATTGTTCATTTTCCATGACACTATAAAATCTAGGTTAGAGTCTTACAATCTTTGACATAACTAACTCAAATGCCACAACAAGACTACTTTGCTTAGCAAAATAAACACAATGGTAAATCAACTAGTGCACAATAGACAACTTTTTGAATTTCTCAACCCAGCTTCATTACATTAACAAACTTTAATACAATTGTCCAGGGCTCTCGTACCAGGGATCATGGCCCTCATATAATCATTGATACAAGAATACAACTAGGGTTTGGTGTCAACAACTATCACCACCAATCTACCCTGAACAAGATACCAACTAACCTACTCGTTGATATAGCCGGCCTCAACTCCTTTCGGTCCATGTACCCTAAACACAATTGCTGGTCCTTCTACTCCCAATCTGCAGCTCTTCCAATCTACCTCTATCAATGATCACAAGTCCTTCATGTCACTAAACACGGCTCCAAACACTTCTGCCCTCTAGCTACTCCTTAGTCCATCAAGTCATCAGAACATAGGGTCTTCTTGAGACTTGTAGTTGTTCACAACTCCGTTTGTGCACAACTCCTTGGCTTCCCACTTTTGCCTTCCTCTGCTGCTATATGAAAACAAGTCAAGGGCTTGGAGATTGCCCTTCTTCTACTGTATAATGTCCTTCCTCACACAGTAAGCTAGGGCCTCTCCATAAGCCTTCTTGGCTACCCTTATTCCTTCAAGGTCGCAACCCCTTAGGGTGCTCTTATACTGCCCTTCTAATAGTCAAGAACTCCTTAACTAGAACTGATCTTAGGGCTGATTTGACACCTACTACAGTCCTCCCTTTCTGTCCTTAAGATGCCAAACAAACTGTCATAACTAGGACCTCCATTCCTGCACTTTTCTCTCCTAGAAGGCATC
>APFE030006074.1:0-19183 GCA_000404065.3 Pinus taeda
GGGGGGGGGGGGGGGTGTCCAAAATACTTGGTTTAAAAAACCACTGAAGGTTAAGTGGAAAGCACACGTGCATTGTGCACCCCCCCATCTCCGAAAACTGCTCTCCATGCCTAGTTGTTACTCTCTCTAGTTTTATTCCTCTACTAACTATCCACCAACATAGTTACCACTATTTCTCCTGCTATCTTCCAATGTATAACTTCCAATTCATTCAATTAATTCCTGCCAATGTTTAAAAAATAATTAAACGTTCCGATCATTAAATTTTCAATAGATATTTCATTTCTTTAAAAAACAAAATTTGTCTTGCACTTGTTTGGTCAATTTTCTCAGGCTTGCAATGTTGCAGGGCATGAATAAAGATTCCAAATTCACACAGTCACTTTGTTCACCGTCTGCAATATTCTTAGCTATTAAAATATTCCTATTTTATGTTTAATTTAAAAATGAGTTATTCCAAAGGGAAAAGTAAGCTACAAATTGAAAACCCTATGCTTTCCCTAGTCCCGAATTTGGATGAATTAACACTAGTAGACTTGTATTTTGAGATCACAACTACCAAATGTGAGTTTGATTTGTGTGAATTACATAATTGGGCTTTCAAGAAGTTTTAATATGCCTGTGACGAGTTTAGTTTTTCAGAATCCATGTTACATCATTTTGTCTCTCCTCAGACTCATCATTTTCCTAAATTTGTCACTTGGTGTGAAAGCCAATATTTACCTAGTTAGAGAGCAATAGTAGCCACACATGATGAAACCATGTTCTATATAACACTAGAATCCATTCTCCAAGCTATACATTTTAGTCGTTCAATATCCCTACATAGTTTTTCAATTGACTCATTAATGGAATTTTAAGAAAAACTTACTTTTCAACAGAGATCCAATATTTTTGAGTCATTTTTACTAGAAAGTTTTGAATTGTTATGCCATAATCCACTTTATTCCTCAACTACATTTCCTGAAATTTCTAGAAAAATAATATCCATGGTTTGTTGTATTATAGTATATCAAAGTGATGAATGGGTTTATGAATTCATCCTAGGGTTCCTATATATCTTTTCATCTAGAAAATAGTCTTCTTTCCTCTTCAATTTCAGCCAGTTTATCTTAGAAACTATTCATGAGCATTTATTAAAGTTCATTGTTGAAACATTGCTTCCACGCCACTTTTAATGATACCACAATCCCCTATTGAACCCATTCTACAAATGATCAAAGGGCCATTAGATCATAATTCTCATAACTCAAAGGTAACCACTTGCTATAGTATCAATTATTATTTAACATAATATCCTTCAACTATGTTAGCATTAGAGGTATTATAAACTTTTCCAACCCTATAGAAAGCCCTACTTTCTACATTAGGCACAATCAACCCTTCTAGTTCACAATTGATGGCCTTTTATTTTGAAAATGCTTCACCCTTACTCCCATCGATCGTTTATTTTCATATATCAATCACTATTTGGAACATCACCATCCATAGATGCATCAGAAGTGAGGGGAATCCCCCTGTATTATGTCAAAATCAGTTTGGAAAAAACTGGGATCCCTTGAACTTACTAATTCTCCCATTATAGTAAGGGCTTACCAAGTCATTACAACACTTTCCTTTCCTGACATGGCTCTCGCAATCCTTGTTTTGTATTTAGACCCGCAGGCCATGTTAACAAACCCATGCATCACACCAACCAAAATAGCATTACTTTAACCACATCTCAAGGAACTATATCTACAGTGACGCCAGTAGGGACCATCAAGAAGGAGAAAAAAAAGGTAAAAAGGTCAAAACCCCAACTAATTCCTCTTCTAGGGTACCTCCACCATGTGCATTATGTGAGGTATCAGGGCACCATACCAATCTATGCTAAAGTTAGAAGAGTTAAAAGTACTTCTTCCTTCCCTTTAGGCACCAATGGGCCCATATCCACCTCCAGGGGATAAACTCACACCACCATGTAATAATTACATACTAACTATCCATGCACTATATGTGCATAACACAAACATTGCACGCATCACTATCCCAAACTCCCTCACTATTCAGATGCATTGGGAGCTCTCGACCAAACTAATATTATGACACCATCACTACCCAACAACCTAGTGGCAGATGATGTTCTCAACCATGTATTGTGTATTTGAGGAAGAAGCTTCATGGTGATATTCCTCTTTTACCCATTGTCACACAACCTCCCATCATAAAAGGAGGAAGCTAGAATCAATGCCACCTCAAACTATCTACACCTACACCTTATGTGACAAACCTAGAAATCGGATTAACCAGTGTTCCCATTAGTAGGAACTTAATAAGTGGCATAAGGTTCCTCAAGTTGTCCTTGACAACAAACCCAAGTGCAAGTGCAATAATTGTCGTGTTTGTACATGAAACCATCATACTCGGTTTTTCTCACTCCTCCCTTGATTCTGAGAGGAATGGGCGTATTTCCAACAACGTAATGCTGGGACCTAGACACATTTTCAAACAAATGCTCATGCTCACACTAGTTAGAAGCATTCACCTTCCACTAGTACCTTGTTTTAAATTTTCTTTACCTATGCAATTTTCTTCTAAAATTGTATAATTTAATATATATATTAGGATATTTATATATTATAATATATATAATATATATATATAATATATATTATATATATATATATTGCACTTTGTAATAAATAATATGGCATATGTTATAAATTCCAGCTTAGTTTTGGGCAAATAAAATACTTTTTTTTTTCCACAAATGTGCAATAACCTTCGCACATTTGCCAACGGCTCGGATCTTTCTCGTCGCAATCAAGAGTTCTCAATGCATTACGGGACCCCACGCACTCTTGACGTTTAAAGAAGGGGGGCATCCACAATCCTTGGTTTCAAAAACCACCGAAGGTTATGTGGCAAGCACACGTGTATTGCACACCCCCCTCTCCCAAAACTGCTCTTCATGCCTTGTCGTCACTCTCTCTAGTTTTATTCCTCCACTAACTATCCACCAAAGTAGTTATCACGATTTCTCCCGCTATCCTCCAACTTATAACCGCCAATTCATTCAATTAATTCCTGCCAACATTTTAAAAAAAAAAGCATTCTGATCATTAAATTGTCAATGGATATTTCATTTCTTTAAAAACCAAATTTGTCTTGCACTTGTTTGGTCAATTTGCTCAGGCTTGTAGTGTTGCAGAGCGTGCAGAAAGATTCCAAATTCACATAGTCACTTTTTTCACTGTCTGCAATATTCGTAGGTATTCAAATATTCCTATTTTATGTTTAATTTCAAAATGAGTTCTTCCAAAGGAAAAATTACGCCGCAAATTGAAAACCCTATGCTTTCCCAGTCCCTAATTTGGATGAATTAACACTAGTAGACTTGTATTTTAAGATCACAAATACCAAATGTGAGTTTGATTTGTGTGAATTACATAATTGGGCTGTCTAGATGTTTTAATATTCTAATGAGGAGTTTAGTTTTTCAAAATCCATTTTACCTCAGTTTGTCTTTCCTTAGACTCATCATTTTCCTAAATTTGTCACTTGGTGTGAAAGTTGATATTTACCTAGTTAGAGAGCAATAATAGCCACAAATGATGAAACCATGTTCTATATAACACTAGAATCCATTCTCCGAGCTATGAATGTTAGTCCTTCAAGCTCCCTACATCCTTTTTCAATTGACTCATTAATGGAAATTTACCAAAAAAATACTTTTCAATAGAGATCCAATATTTTTGAGTCAGTTTTACCAGAAGGTTTTGAATTGTTGTGCCATAATCCGCCTTATTGCTCAACTACATTTCCTGGAATGTCTAGAAAAATAATATCCATGGTTTGTTGTATTCTAGGATATCAAAGTGATGAATGGGTTGATGAATTCATCCTAGGGTTCCTATCTATCTTTTCATCTAGAAAAAAGTCTTCTTTCCTCTTCAATTTCAGCCAGTTTATCTCAGAAACTATTGATAAGCATTTCTTAAAGTTCAATGTTGAAACACTAATGCCACACCACTTTTAAAGATACCATGATCCCCTATTAAATCCATTCCACAAATGATCAAAGGGCCATTACATCGTAATTATCATAACTCAAAGGCAACCACTAGCTATAGTATCAATTATTATTTAACACAATATCCTTCAACTATGTTAGCATTGGAGGTATTATAAACTTTTCCAACCAAGAGATATGATTGTAATTTGGAAATTCTAAAGATAATCAAAAGCTTTTGGCTTAAGCTTTTAGCAACATTTTAGTAATGCTAGGTTGAGTGTGGACCTCCCTGACAACCCACCACAAAGTTATTATCAATACCGAGAATAACTCATTGAATAGTTTGTTTAAATTAATACCTTTGCATCAATAAATTATTGCCTTCTGTCATCTCTTAAATATATACATGATATCTATAGAAATATCTCTATACACTTATGCTATATTGGATAATTCAGGTATTTAAGAAGTATATTTAGTTATCAAATATTTTCCTCTTTCATCCATCACAAGCATTTAAAGGGTTGTATGTTGTTATGATTAAAATCATCACTCTCAGGAGTCTTTGAAATTTATGGATTATGTACATATAAATGGTTTAAGTCATTGATCATCCATTTAGAGTAAATTACTCACTTAGATGCTTTGGTACAGTTCTCAAGCCAAGAAATGGATTCAAAGAAACAACAATAGAATGGTGCTGTTGTTGAGGAATGAATTTTGAAGTAATTTTTACCTGGGATAACAATTAAACTTTCCTATTAATGGTGAATGAGAGGCTAGTAGGTTGGAATCTTTCACCTAGTGACTTCATTCTTTTAAAATATGGCTTCACACGGGCATACTAGATCCCATTATGATCTTGGGATATTTACTCCTTTATTAGATCTAGAGAGACTTGTATGAATTTCTTTCCTCAGATGTAGAATTGAAGCTTCTACTTCTACTTCTTTTCTACCATAATCTATTTCACAACTTAAACAACTAGAACAAATCCCTATACCTTCTAATTTGTTTGATCTACCTCCTTAAGTTTTAAAACTTCTTTATAAGGGAATAGACCTACAAAATGCACTATTGGTTCATAAACTTGAGTCTTTTGAACTCCCTATATCCCTTTGAGAATCCTCTTATACAAAAGCGGAGCTTGAATTACAATTATCTGGGCTCAAACCTGGATATTTTATATCCTTTGTTTTCAATACCTATCCTTCTACCTCTAATCAAATTGAAGATGAGTTTATAATTTATACAACCCCCATATCATTTGAATACCAAGGGAAAATTGTTCCTAAAGTTGAAAAGCTAATTATTCACCCTCAATTCCCAAAAATGTTTATAATATTAGAGCAACTATCTCCTAAGAAATCTTCAAATTTTAAATATCCAAGTTCACAACCAATTATGGTTGGTATGGGACCGATTGTAGCAATCAGGTATGCAACATTAGCTCTACCACCAACAACTCAACTTCATGACTCTCTTGAGGGTTATTTAAAACACTAGCCTAGATACAATGGAGATGATCAAATGCAAAAGTCCATTTATTTGCATTTTTAGATTTTGCAGAAAAATTGAATATAGAACATGAAGATGTATGTATGAGGTTATTTTTTCAATCATTAGAAGGGAATGTTTGAGTCTCGTTTAGGAAATTACAAGCAAATTCTATTAGTTTATGGGAAAATTTAATCAATATTTTCATAAATCAGTGGGGAATAAAGAAGGATCATATTTATTATTTAACTGAGTTTGAGGATATCAAAGGAAACCCTAATGAACCTGTATCAAATTTCATCAAAATGTTTAATAAAATTTATAACAATATTCCTGCAGATTGTAAACCTCCAATTACTGCAACAAAGATTATATTTTCTAAGGATTTTGATGATGATTTTTCTCTAATGTTAAGAGAAATAAAATCTATAACTTTGGTAGACATGCAAACTAATGCAATAGAAGTTGAGGCTAATAGAGCGATGTCAGGGAAAATGAGAGCTAAATTAGAGAAAGTAGAGAGCGTTAAAATAAAAAAGAAAAACTAAAACTGGTTCATCATTGAAAATTAAGGAAGAAGATAAAAAAATAGATGAAATTACTTCAATGTTAAGAAAATTATCTAACAAAATTTCAAGAATGGAAACTTAGCCCAGACAAGCACAACAAAATGTAAACAAACCTCCAAGATCCTATACAAGGCCATTTCAACCACAAAATTTATAGAGAGAAAGACATAACACTGGCCAACAAATTTAGCCTCCATTAATGATTGATGATCAAGATATTGAGGAAATAACACCAATTGTAGATGATATTAATTACTTTTTTCGTTCAACAACCTGAAAGTGCTATTATTCCTATAAATCATAGTCAATCTTTGGTCTAGAATATGAAACCCTATAATTTTTTCAAATATCAAGCTTTTTCGGAATGTTTAATTGTTGAGCTGAATAAAAGATATGATTTAATACCAAGACAAAATATAGGTATACCAATCAAGAAATTTACTTTAGATGAAACACAAAATAAGATTGCTGAAAATTCATCCTCAAAGCAGCCAAATCAATTATTAGATCAGTAAAAGATGGAAAAGGTGATTCCTTCTGTTTTTAATGTATAAAAGGAATTAGAAAATTTTAAAATTACAATTCCTTTATCTGCGCTGACGAAAATTTTTGGGTATAAGAAACAAGTCTCTAAATGGATGTAGTCTTCAAGTGTGGATGTTGAAGGAGGCATGATAAATTTGCAAGATGGAAAAAGCTCTGTTATTTTTAGACCAAGTCTAGACGTTCAAGATGAGAGTGTTCCTCCTTTCTACTTGACTCTAAAGATCCATGATTTTCTCCTCTATAATTGTATGTTAGATTATGGAGCGTCCCATAATTTAATGCTGAAAATAATTATGGATCAAATTCAGTTGCAGGTGATAAGGCCTTATCATGACTTATACACTTTTAATTCTAAGAAAGTGTAGTGTTTGGGACTAATTAAAGATTTGGCAGTGATTTTAATTCAAATTCCAGTGAAAAGTGTGGTAATGGATATAGTGGTTACATATATTCCCCAAAAAATTGTTATGTTTCTATCAAGGTCTTGGTGTGCTAAACTTGGAGGAAGTTTACAAATGGATATGTCATATGTTACCATTCTAGTCAATGGAGGAGAAAATTTAAGATTGTATATATAAGTTATGTTTGTAAATAATGTAATGCTAGCTAAGTTGTGAATCACCCTATGTATGTCGTTGACCAAGATTTAGGGTGTTTCATTTTAGTTGTAAATTATGAGTGCAATATACAAAACATAATTGAAGACATTGTAAGTATTCCTCAGTCTTCAGAAAATGATGTTTGGAGAATGTATTTTGATGGGCCTTCCTCCAGAGATGGATCTGGAGGTCACTAACAATGTGGCAGAGTATGAGGCTTTAACACTAGTATTGGAGTTGGCCAAGAAATTGAAGGTTCAAAGATTGATAATGTTTGGTGATTTAGAACTTGTGGTAAACAAAAGTTAGAACTATTTTTGAGACAAAAAATCCTAGGTTAAAAGCTTACATAAATGATGTATGCAGTTGTACAAAGAATTATTTCCAATCTTTCAAAATTGTAACTATACCAAGAGAGGATAACATGCAAGCAGATTCTTTAGCAACTTCTACAAGTACCTTCAAAGTCCTAGATTCTTTCCAGTTTCAATACCAATTTTAAGTTAGGTATATACCTTCCATCCCTGATAATGTGAAACATTGACAAGTATCTGAGGATGATGAGCAATTGAAAAAATTCATGCAAACTATTGAAGAATTTTCTTGCCTACATATTGATGAAGAGAATATTGAAACAATAAAAGAGGATATTTCAGATTCAAAGATAGACTTGAAGCAAAAAATATTTGGCCATGATGTTATCCAGCTATCTAATAATCACGTCCCTAAAGGATTAGTTCTCCTTGAGAGGTTGTTTGACCAAAATGATGTTACAAACTCTTCAGGGCTAAATTTGTAGCAAGATGATGTGCAAGACTGTATATTGACACAACAAAATAAATTAGAAATGTCAAACTTTCAACAACACTACCATAGGAGATTAGACACAAGTATGTCTAGTTTTTCAAAGAATATAAAGATATTTTACATGTAGATATGAAGACCTAAAGACTTATGACACATCTATCATTGAAGACAAGATTCCTTTGAAACTAGGGGCTAAATCATTTCAACAAAAATTAAGAAGAATAAATCCAATCCTACTACTAATAATTGAAAAGGAGTTAAGGAAATTTCTAAACACAAAAATCATAGTTCCTTTAAGATATTCTGATTGGATAGCCAATCTGGGTCCCGTCAGGAAAAATAATGGAGAAATAAGACTATGTGTTAGCTTTAGGAATCTTAACAAATTGTCATTGAAGGATAATTATCCACGGCCAAAGATGGACCATATGCTTAAAAGGGTAACACAATCAAATAGAATTTCAATGTTAAATGGGGTTTTACATTACAACCAGATATTGATCAGCAAAGAGTTCAGGGAAAAAACAACTTTTACCACACCATGGGGTACATTTATGTATGATAACATGCCCTTTTGCCTAGTAAATGCAGGGGCAACCTTTCAGAGAGCCATGGACTTGGCATTTGTTGGAGAAACTAATAAGTTTATGGTAATTTACCTTGATGATATAACCATCTTTTCAGAATATGATGCACATGATATTAAACATTTGAGGAAATTTTTTTAGAGATGCAAGAAATTTGGAAATTCCCTTAATCCCAAGAAATGAATATTTTCCATGAAAGAAGGAAAATTATTAAGGAGTTTAGACTTCTGTGATCTATAATCTTGTTAAGAGAATAATTTCGCCAAAATCACATAAAAAACCATTTGTCGACGCGTTTCGAACCAACCAGTGTGGTTCATCGTCACGACAAGTTGAAGAACCAGATCTAGCATAGCATGTTAAATAGACTGAGCAGAGATTCCAACGGCTAATTAACGGCTAATTTGACTAAAGAACCCAGGTCAAAAATTAAATTTAATAATGTTAATATTATAATATTATTATTAATAATTTATAATTTATTTTATGGAAAAAAGTTAAATCTGGTAAAATTATATAAAATAAATTCAGGTTAGTTTAAAATTTAATTCAATAATTTATTTCAATATTATTATTATTACTATTATTAATATAATATTATTATTATTGAATAAATTTTAAACAAACCTGAATTTATTTTATATAATTTTACCAGAATTTTAACTTTTTTCCATAAAATAAATATTAAATTATTAATAATAATATTATAATATTAACATTATTAAATTTAATTTTTGACCTGGGTTCTTTAGTCAAATTAGCAGTTAATTAGCCGTTGGAATCTCTGCTCAATCTATTTAACATGCTATGCTAGATCTGGTTCTTCAACTTGTCCTGACGATGAACCACACTGGTTGGTTCGAAACGCGTCGACAGAAGGAAAATTGTCGGGACACATTATTTCAAAGGAAGGAGTCACAATAGATCCCAAAAGAGTGTCAACTATTTAGTTAATTAGTTTTCCTAGGACAAAGAAAGAAATTTAAGATTTTTTAGGAAAAGACAATTTCTTAAGAAGATTTATACCTAACTATGTTAAGATTGTAAAGGATATCACTGATATGATTAAAAAGAATCATGAGGTTAAATGGAATGCATAGGCTAGATTTCATTTTCCCAAATCAAAAGGCACTTTCAGAAGCACTAGTGCTAGCCAGTCTAGATTATTCAAAGCCTTTCAATATTTTCTCTTTTGCATTAGACAATACAATAACAACAATTTTATTACAGAAAAATGAAGATCATCATGAGCAACCAATTGCTTTCTTTAGAAAATTCATGAGGGATGTAGAATTAAACTATGATATAATTGAAAAACAAGCTTATGCTTTAGTTCAAGGTTTGAAATATTTTATAATTTATGTACTGAATTCTCCAATATAAGCTTATGTACCCAATAATGCAAGCTTATGTACCCAATATTGCAGTGACAATTCTCACTCAATCTGATACAGATGGGAAAAGGAGATGATGGACAACCAAAATTTCAGAGTTTGATTTGGATGTCAGACCAATAAAGCTATTTAAAGGTAAATGATTGGATAAGTTATTGGTAGAATTAAATTGTAAAGTGTTGGGAATAAATTCAATCATGTATATTTCAGGTAAGCAAGAGGAGAACAATCCACGAGAACCTTCTTCTAGTTCAGTACCTGCATAACTTCCTTTGCATATTGATGAGAATTTTTTGTTGTCATACTAGTATAAGGATATTGTACATTTTTTGCAACATTTTAAATATCCTCTTGAGTTCACAAAGAATCAATGTAGGTCCCTCGAGATCAAAGCAATGAAATATTGTATAGTTAATGCAAATATGTATTGGAAGGATCCATTGAATATTCTCTTATTATTTTTGACTGAAAGTGAAAAAAAGGGAGTAATCGAACAATTTCATGAAGGAATATGTGGAGGCCACTATGCTTGGAGATAAAATGTAGACGAGATATTGAGAGAAGGATTCTATTGACTCAAATTGTTTTCCCAAGTTGGTTTGAAAGTACAGAGTTGAATTCCTTACCAAATTTTCACAGGTAAAAAAAACTAGCTGCCTTGCCTCTCATTCTAGTATTGGTTGAAGCTCCTTTCTTGCAATGGTTTTATTGGTGAAATAATTCCCTCGTCCACTAATCAACATAGGTGGATCTGAACAAGAACAATTTTTTTCAAAAAATGGGTAGAAGCTATCCCTATAAGAAATGCAACTGATTTTGTTGTCATGAAGTTCATTGAAGAACATATTTTATATAGGTTTGGTTGTCCAAGGCAAATAATCACAGATAATGATCAAGCTTTCAGTTCCATTAAAATGATTGAGTTTTGTCAAAAATACTAAATTTCTTTACATCACTCTACACCGTACCATTCACAAGGGAATGGAATAGAAGAGTCATCAAACTAAATCTTGATTAAAGTTATCAAGAAGGTGTTAGTAGATCATAAAAGAAATTGAGACAATCACTTGATGTATGCAATCTAGGAAAACATAGTTTCACTGAAAAGATCTATTGGTAAATCTCCATTTCAACTAGTTTATGGCACTGAAGCTATTTTTCCTACTCAACTGGCATTTCTAGCGATGACATTATTGTAGGATTCTTATGAGGAAATTGATGATTTATCAAACGTTGAACTCAATCAATACAAGGAAGAATTTCAACACAAACTCCTCCAATATCAAGATAAGATGAAGATTTTATTTGATAGAAGAGCCAAAGAAAGGGACTTCAAACAAGAAGACCTAATATTAATATGGGATGATAGAAGAGAAGAAAAGGTAAAGCATGGGAAGTTTAAAAATCTATGGTTGGCACCTTGCAGAGTTGAAAAAATCAAAGGAAATAATACTTTCATTCTTCAAAATATGGAGGGAGAATATTACTCATTGCGAGTCAATGGGAATAATTAAAACACTACATCCAGTATTGACTAAGTGTCTTTCATTATCATTATAAATAATCGGTGTGATTTACAGTTATAGAGAAAGTGTGATTTTATACAAAAAATGACTCCATAGCTCGAGGAGAAGGCATATGGATTTTCATGTTCTTTTCATCCCGTAGGGGGAAGAAGTGCCTAGATGGAGCTGATGTTGTAACTTTTCTTTACCTATCAAATTTTCTTCTAAATTTTCTTGTAAATTTTCTTTTTATTTTTATTACTTATTTTATTTTATTTTTTATTTCCACCAACACACAATAACCTCCACGCATTTTCCAATGGCTCTAATCTTTCCCACCACAATCAAGATTCCTCAATGCATTGCGGGACTGCCCTGCACTCCCAACGTTTAATGAAGGGGGGTGTCCATAATTCTTGGTTCCAAAAACAATGAAAGGTTATAGGACAAGCACGCATGCATTGTGCACCCCTCCTCTCCCAAAACCGCTTCCCACTAGCAACCCCGCTACAAACTGCTCTCCTTGCCTAGCCATTACTCCCGCCAGTTTTATCCCTCTGCTAACTATCCACCAAAATAGTTATCACTATTTCTCCTACTATTTGCCAATGTATAACCACCAAGTAATTCAATTAATTCCCACCAATGTTTAAAAAAACATTAAACATTCCAATCATTAAATTATCAACGAATATTTGATTTCTTTAAAAAACCAAATTTGTCTTGCACTTGTTTGGTAAATTTTCTCAAGTTTGTAGTGTTGTATGGTGTGTAGAAAGCTTCCAAATTCACATAGTCACTTTGTTCAACATCTGCACTATTCTTGGGTATTCAAATCTTCCCATTTTCTGTTTAATTTCAAAATGAGTTCTTCCAAAGGGAAAAGTAAGTTGCAGATTGAAAACCCTATGCTTCCCCCAATCTTGAATTTAGATGAATTACCACTAGTAGACATGGACTTTAAGATCGCAAAGACCAAATATGAGTTTTATTTGTATGAATTGTATAATTGGGTTTTCCAGAAGTTTAGAGATGCCAATGAGGAGTTTAGTTTTTGGGAATCCATGTTAACTTAGTTTGTCTTTCCTCCAACTCATCATTTTCTTGAATTTGTCATCTGGTGTGAAAGTCAATATTTACCTAGTTAGAGAGAAATAATAGCCAAAAATGGAGAAACACTATTCTATATAACACCAGAATCCATTCTTCAAGATTTTCAGATTAGTCCTTAAAGCTCCCTACATCCTTTTTTTTTTTTTTCTTTTTTTATTATTTATTTATTTATTTTTATTATTATTATTTTTTTATTTTTTTTTTCGGTAAAAAAACTACATCATATTATCATAACTTTAGGAAAAAAAAAACATCATTGTTGCCGCACAAGGCTGAGTATCAGGGTTAAGAGTTGACATGAGTCTTTCTCTGAGCAATATTAAGCCTGTGAATATGCCAAGACAACATGCGTCATTGGTTATTTCTAAGACAAAAGAAGTACAAAAAGAGAATTTTCTAGGAATACACATTACGGAAGTGGGTTGGAGGGAAATAGTGGTGGGGTAGTAAACATAGCCTACTCATGAATGTGGTCGTCAATGGGTTCCACCCGAGTTTCCAAAGCACGAATGTTGTCGTTTATATGTTGGAGCTGTCATCGAAGGCCGTCTATAGAATCCATGAGCTCGTTCTGCATGTGTTGGAGGTCGTTGATGTAGGCCACCAGTTCATTACAGTCATCATAACTCTATTCCCTCAATTTTTCCATACTTAGATGGAGATTGTTCAATTGGGCCACTGTGGAGTCCAAGGTGGCTGGAGCCTTAATGTGGCCTAGGGAGAAAAATAGGGACATGGCTACATCGACATTTGGATGGCGTCTCCCAGTTGACTTCAAGGCCGAGATGGGCACTCCCTGCTATGGATGATCTTCCATGCGGTGGCCAGCTCCCCCTTTGCTAGTGCATCCTCTCTGTCTCGGCATATAGCTTGTGCTTCCAGCACCAGTTGCACCACCAAAAGGACGAATCTGGCTACCCCGTGCAACCCACCATACAAGTTGGATATGATCCAAATACAAAAACACATTACTTACCACACCGGCACCAGGGAGCCTTAAATAGTTGGTGCCATTCCCGTATCCCTCTCACTATCTACCGACGATCAGGGGGTGCGTCACCAGTCTCTGAAGTAGATGAGTTGCTCCAAGGATTGAACCAAGACTAAAATTCTCCACAACATTGCCTCTCCAGAGGAGAAACCCCTATTGAGAGATAGAACTAGAGTGAGGAAGGGGAAACAAATGCACGCATCCCACACTTTCCAACCCCGGAATGGTATCCCTTGTCGCGCCTGCTACTCTAATTCCCCCTAGATCCCACGACCAAATTGACTGTATGTTCCAGTCCCTCGCACATTTGCCTGCCCCGAGCTCATCCTACACTATCGCCCCAAGCCACAACCTGAGCCAAGATGCTAATACCCCCCTAGTCTGTCTCGCCCAACACTCCCTCCTCATCACCCAATAGCTGCAAATGGGCACCCCCTACCTACGCTGCACATTATGTAATGCTTGTGGGATTTCGATCCAGGTCCCAACGGGTCTTTAAGGCACTCGTGCTACACGTGGAGGCTCAGCTGTCTCCACACTCAATGTGCTGCCACTTGTCCCATAGGTTTCTCATCCCCATCGAGGATCCCTACATCCTTTTTCAACAAAATCATTATTGGAAATTTACCAAAAGATTACTTTTCAACAAAGAGCCAATATTTTTTAGTTGTTTTTACCAGAAGGTTCTGAATTATTAGGCCATAATCTGCCTTATTCCTCAGCTACATTTCCTAAAATCTATAGACAAATAATATCCATAGTTTTTTGTCTTTTGGGATATCAAAGTGATGAATGGGTTGATGAATTCACCTTAGGGTTCCTATCTGTCTTTTCATATAGAAAAAAAGCCTTCTGTTCTCTTCAATTTTAGCGAGTTTATCTCAGATACTATTCATGAGAACTTGAATTTCGATGTTGAAAGATCCTTCAACCACTAGTATGTGTTAGTGTCTTTATTCTTATATCACTAGGATGAGAGATTTAGGATGTCACTACAACAACTAGATTCTTAGGTGAGACCACAATATGTTATTCACTAGACCTCATTAGTTAGAAACAATTCAGAAGAATATTCATTTAGTGATTTTGTAGACTAGATCCTATATTTATCACTCTTAGTTATTAGTAGTGATGCATTTCCAAGATTTTCAGAGGAAATAAATAATTTTTTTACACTTAAGTGAGAAGATAAAAGTAGGATATTAGTATTGTAACGACCTGCGGGGTAAATATGCATATAAAAAAATATAAGAGGAACAAAAATAGAATAAACATATCAGCCATCAAAATCCATATATATATACACACACACACACACACACACACACACACACACACACACACATACATTTTCACATGAAAATCAAGGGAATGGATTTTTTTCATTAATAAATGCAATGAACCAAACAGAGATGGGACTACCACATTCCACCCAACCATAGATTGGCTGAGACAAGTCTCTCTTCAGCTAATCACCCTCGTGCCATATTCCAAGCATGAATGTGGGATCTCATAGAACACATCAATCAAAACTCATCAAGGGCTTCCAGAGGCCACCCACCTCAACCCATCAAACATTGATTCCACCTCATGGTCGGACATCACCAAAAACCATAATTAGATTGGTCTCCATCCAAGCCTTCCAGGACTTCCAGAGAGTTTGTCCAACCAAGGCTTCTAGAACTAGTAACTCAACCCACATCATATACAGGGCTTCCAGAGTGTTTGTCCAACCAAGGCTTCCAAGACTAGTAACTCAACCTGCCAAGGGCTTCTAGAGTGTTTGTCCAACCAGGGATTCCAGGGCTAATAACTCAACCCAAGTTGTTATAGGGATTCCAGAGTGTTTGTTCAACCAGGGCTTCTAGGATTAATAATTCAACCCAAGCTAAGGAAACATGAGAACCAACAAAACCAAAGCAATGAGAGTAAACCCAAAATCACCATGGCTATCCAGGAAATGGCAAGGCTAGGCAACCCACTATCGATCTAGGAAATCCTCCATGCCAATGATAGATCACAACGAAGAAGCCACATGCATGTGCCATGCATGCCAAAACTAGTGAATAAATCATACATGAAACTCGATACCTGCAAGAAAATATGATGTAGTTGTTGATGTCAATGTCTTCTTGCGCTTTCCTGCTCTTCCTTTGCCTTCTTGCTCCAAGAATCCAAGTATGCCACAGCCTCCAAGAGTGCTCCAAGAAAACTCTAAGTAACCAAGAGTATGAGAGAGAGAGAGAGAGAATAATGAGAGAGCTCCAAAACTGAACTGATTAAGCCTTGTCCACTGATCCTCATAAGCAATTTTATTAATTAGGCCTCCATTTTCTTCATTTTCCATTATTTTCTTTCATTTTCCTCCTCACATGCAACATGTGACCTTTCACCTTCCTTTTCTCCTAATTTCCATTATTTTCCTAAATAAATGTGCCAAAATACCTCTTTGCCTCTTTAATGCCTTATCCATTTCCTTTGCCAATTTCCTTAGCCATAACCAACCAAATGAACACCCCCTAGGATGGCTTGCCCAACATTCAGCTTACAATAAGTGTCCTAGTCATTTGTGGTTATTGTTTTTAACATTTATTACATGGAATTTTCACCAGGGCTGTTATAGAACCCTCCCCCTTGGGGGAACACTGTCCTCGGTGTTCAATGACACCTATAACCAATAGACCATTGAAAAAAAACATACTGCCCATGGAGCTTTATAACACAGCTCGTTGCAGTACTTACAATGAAAGATAAGCTCAAAATCAAAACATCATGACAACATGACAACATACTGCATAATGGAGCTTTATAACTCATCTCACTACGATATTTACAATAACCACATATACACATATTCACATATGCACATTTTCTCAACCAAAAAATAAAATAATATGAATCCACAACAAGGGAATCTAGAGGCTCACACCTCCACCCTCAAAATAATACTAGGATCCACCTCCTTCCCAGGAATCTAGAATCCACTGCAAATTCAAATCTGCATCCAATGTCCAGTGCTATAATCCGCATCACTTGTCCTCTCAACGAACAGTTACTAGCTCATTGTTCCAGGGCGCACTCCCAATGTGCATTTGATTCCATATGGGAATGCTAATTACCAAAACAAATCCATTCATGACCTTCCCTTCTCTGCTACATAGTCCGCCAGGAATCTGGTCACCCCTTTCGTGTAGTCACTCACCTTCCAAGTTCCACTCACATCCCCATCCTAGGTAGTCCATCCCTTGGCAAGGTTTCCTCACATCGAAAGATACAAAAACCAAGGCATATACCTACCTCAACACATCATACCGGTCATAGGATGATCATGGAAATCAGTGGACACTATTGGGTACCAATGCCCCACAATGGCCCTGCTCTTGAAGTGCTTTACCAACATACTGCTGCATGTTTCGATTCCTTTGTTGTTGTTGTTAATTCTTGTAGTTGATTTCAACTACCCAACCGAGCATTTCATGCATTCTTGTACCAAGCACATAACTTCCATTAGATTTAAAATAAATTGAAATAAATTCACATCATACCTCATTGGTAGCTTGTCAATAAGGTACATTTGTAATCTTGTTCCTTCCTGTCACAACATGTCAAAATAGCATATTTGACCAAATCAACATATATATATAGATATCACACTAGGTTAGCTCAAACAAAACCATCATAGATCAAAATCATAAATCAACCAAAATCATAGATCATATATAATCATCATATACCATAGTAATAAATCACATGCATAATAAAACTGAAATAAAATGTTGATGCTTATCCTTTCATCAATCCTTAGCTTCTGCCGTCGTCTGTATCCCGTACACACTTTGACTCAGTTTCTACACCTGAAAAACACCCAGTTCCTTCTCCTCAACCATGTGCATAGACACGTAGTGTGAATCACACACATATGATCACACGACATACCACACCATGCAATACATGCATCTATACCTGACATACAACACATACACCCACACCCAGTGTATACAATACAATGCATCCATCTATACCAGATGTGAAGTACCACCCAATATATGTACCTACACAAAGTACCACACAACGAGTACACACACCACAATACCATGACTACATGATGCACATACATAATACGCATGCCCATAACACAACATCGACAACATGAACACAATACCACACGTACACCAGTATCATATGTACAACATGTACACAGTACCACTGGTACACCGCACCCCCTGCACAATGTGTGCACAACATCACATGTACATGGCACCACCCGCACAACATGTACATAACGCCACATGTACACTACACCACTATACAATGCGTACACAATACCACACACACGACATGTATGCGACACCACATGTAAACAATGTCATATGCATGACATGTACATAGAACCACATGCATGCAACAACACTTGTACAATGTGGACACAGTACCACACGCACACGACACCACTTTTACAATCATGCGCACCACACCATATCTACATAACACCACATTTACAACATGCATGCAACACCACTTGTACATAGCACTGCATATATAACATGCACATAGCATCATCTATACACAACACTACATATCCAACATGTGCATAGCACCATATGCACACAAAACCACATATCCATCATGCACATAGTACAATATGTACACAATACTGCATATCCAAGATGTACATAGCACCATCTACACCTAGTATTGAATATGTAACATTCATACAACACTATATGTACCATTTTGTACATAACACTGCATAAACAACATGTACACACACTATATATACACAACACCACGAGTGCACACTTTATAGATACAACATGTACAACATACACAACATATGCATAACAATAGTACCACACATCCAAAACCACACCGTCCTTACCAAGAAACCTTGCTTCCCATGTCCTATCCATGCTTATCCTAGCATGTTGTAGACAAAACTACTTGCACTTTTCTGATGTATCCTTTAACATTACCTGTCATAACATAGACATAGGTATAATACAAGTATACAATATCAATTCTTATCCACATGATACTGACCTTGTATATTTGTCATGACTACTCTTCCCACTTGATTGATCATGAACCAAGAACCTCTTCATGCCATTCAGTTGTGTAAGCAATTATTCCTTCACAAGAATGATACCTAACAATCCCTATCACAGAGTGAGATAGATACATAGATACATACATATATAACCATTAGCATAAAACAGTCCTCACCTTGTTAGACAACCACATACATACATTCATGT
Source organism: Pinus taeda (assembly GCA_000404065.3). Classification (NCBI taxonomy): domain Eukaryota; kingdom Viridiplantae; phylum Streptophyta; class Pinopsida; order Pinales; family Pinaceae; genus Pinus; species Pinus taeda. Next base: position 18,861 of record APFE030006074.1, read on the forward strand.
ATACATATATAAACATAAACATAATCATGATCATAACATAATTACCAAATAACATAAGATCTAGGTTAAGAGAAATTCCTTTATTCATGCAACACATGTGCAACATTGAGAACAAAAGTTCCCAACATAGCTAAGGCATATGACGCCTCAACTCCATTTACTTTACCTTTTCTTGTTACCTTTCTTATGACTATACTGCTATCATCCATTTACCACAATGGACCCAACCAGTCCAACCAACTGTCATAGCCTTACCTTCCGCTGCACTTTCTCATGCACAAAGCTTCATATGGATCTTATATCATTGATTGGGTACCACAAAT